>OY744477.1:97846555-98051555 GCA_963556175.1 Tipula confusa
TTGTGGAAAAAAGTGTCTTACTTCGTTATCACTACTTGATTTACTTTTATAAATCACCAAATAGTATTTTTTTGCAAATTGCCTGTTCTTTATTCATGGTAATCCCTTGTAGATTAGCTAAATTAATTATATAATCATTGATTTTTCGACTACACTGATCTTTGTATATATGGCACTTTACACACTTAACTTTCATACTGAATATATCATATTTTAACCTTTGTAAATTTAACTTCAAACTCTACGTTACGAATGACATAAAAATCTCTAGCTTCGCCTAGATTTTCTGTCCGAAGTAATAATAATTAAAAGAAGCCCGTACGAAATACAAAAGCCATGAATTTATGTTGGGAATATGCTTTCAAAAATATCTGGATCCGCCTTTATTTTGTAAGATTCAAAAATTTTTGGTTATTCCTCGTTTTTGATAAGATATTTTTATTATTGTTTTGTTCGTTTTTTAGATAATGACCTAATTTTAGAAAGATGAAAATATGGTGGAACACCTGTGCCTTATTTCTTAGGTAGAAATATAAAAATTAAAAATAAATTAGATATAGCTCAGTAAAACAAATAGCAGGTACTCATAAATATCATAGATTTTGTCCAATTAATAAGGCATCTTTAGATATTAGAAAATTTTCATTTTGCTTAAAGCAGAAATTTTTTAATATTGAATAATAAAGATTATATTAACAACCAATTTAGGGTTTTATAGCATTGCCAAAAGTGTCAGTTAGTGAACAATTCAAGAAAAATTATCAAAGAAAAAGTTTGATAGATTTTTTTGATTTTTGGTTTAAAATATTCAGATCCTGAAATATTCAAAAAATCATATTTTAAAAATGAAAGATAGGACTACTTTTTTATTTTTTATTTGTTTGATAAATGAATAAGCTTTGAAAAAAAAAGTGATAACTCGTTGGGGTCGAAAATAACGGGAAATGAAATTTTTCAAAACAACACATTTTTTCTTTAATAAACAACTTTTTAAAAATTGTAACGTTATTTATAAGATCCATTCATTTCCTTCCATTTGGGATATAAAACATCAAATCGGTTAAGTGGTTTTTGAGAAAGAGGACTTCAAAAATTGGCATTTTCTAGCAAACGTAAAACGCCGTGCGCCACTGTCAAAAAGTACAGGAGATTCTTTGATGATATATATATATATATATATATATATATATATATATATATATATATATATATATATATATAAAATTATATTGATTGATTGATTAGAGTGTACGGCCAAGGACGAACCAGGAACTCCCGGAATGCCGGGCACCACCGTACACCCGTGTTACATATAACAAAACCGAAGGAATGGAAGGAATGTTAGTTGTGATAGACTCGACCCGGTTACTGACACCTAAGCGATCGATAGTTAGTATTTTTGTGGTGTAAGGAAGGGAAAGGTTTGTTAGCAATGACAGAATTGGTCCGGTTACCCGGTAGCCAATATTCAAACTCCTGTTAGTTAGCACAAGACAATCACAATTTTAATGAACCGCTCTGCTTCCTGTCGTCTCTTATCAGCAACATTAATATCAGCAACGCCCCCATTCAACTGTAATCTGCACAGGTTCTCTGAAAACAAAATCTATTAAAGTATTGCTCTTAGTCGTAGGCTGTAAAAAATTGAATTAATTTTCATCTGCCATTATAAATTAATTAATTGAAAATATAATAATATAATTAATATAAAAATATAAGAATATAGAAATATAGAAGTATAAAAATTTAAAAATACAAAAATATAAAAATATAAAAATATAAAATTACAAAAATATAAAAATATAATATAAAATTAATTTATAGATAATAACATTATATAATAATAGTATCATGAATACTATCAACATAAATCCACAAATCAAAAAAAAAAATAAAAAAATAAAAAATAAAAAATAAAAAAAAATAAAAAAATAAATAAAAATAAAAAACACCGAAATTATTTTAAATACAATTTTATTCAAACAAACAAACGTTTTAATTCGCTCGAAGTAACCGTTTCACACCAAATACACAGGCACGAGTACGAAAACTCTATTTCCATTCACTTAAATTAACACAAAACCACCGAAACCACCCCAAATAAAATTTCACTAAAACAACTAAACGTTCTTATTCGATAGAATTAACCGTTTTTTACACAAGCTCGAGTATGAAAATCCTAATTATGTTGAATCAAGCTAACACAAAAACACCGAAACCACCTTAAACAAAATTTCAATGACACAACTAAACATTTTAATTTGATCGAAATATAATAATATAATAGTATAATAAAACAATAATATAATAATATAATAATATATTATAATCCTGAGTAATCAGGATTATTATATATTATATTAATTAAAACAGCAACAACAAACTAATCTACAAACCTTAAAAATAGAAGAAACATTTCCTTCTTACCCTACTACCAAGCAAGGAGGAGAAACTGGATTTCTTCGATTTTCCATTGAAAATATAACTTAAAACCCGTAAAAACCACTCCATTAATCAAAATTCCCACAATCGAAAATTTTACAAATCGTGATGGTTGTCTTACTTACGACAGTTTTAAGCTCTCAATTAAAAACTTTTTAAAGCCAGAAAATCAGCATTTTTGGCCCGATAATTTTAAAAATTTAACCCACAGATCAAAATAAAAGCCCATCAAAATTGTGTCATTATACGAAAATGACCAAAATCAGAACAACAATCTTGACGGGTAGCTCCACAAATTTATAAATCTCACACAATCTCACACAATAGGTCGTATGATACAAGTCAGGCGATATACCTTTCAACTATACATATAATATCAAAAATTTGTGATATCGATCGCCTTTTTACTCTCACCATGTTCTTATTTGTAATTATAAATTTTTTGTTTTAATTTCACCACGGCCAACAATCATTTTAAAACATCGGTCTAAAACATCAAATAACTTGGCAAAACCAAACAAACCAATTCTATTAATAAAAATAATTCAACATATCGCAATCAATCCGATTTTGATCCGAAAATTTCACCCTATTAATTTTCCTAAAAGAATTTCTTACTCCAAATTCCATTCACATTTAATTTATTTTATTCCTACACTGTACAATAGTACTAAGATAAAACACTTAAATAATGGTTGAATTCTTTACTATTAAACGAACCCGAAAGTACAATTCTCGACCCTAGATGTCATTTTCAATACCAACCACCCCTGCGGATCGTGTTATTCGTTTTAATGCGAAAAAACATTTTTCATTTTCTTTACATTATAAACATTGTAAGATATTAATAAAATGAGTTTATTTTATTTGATTTCAATTTACAAGTGTAAAAAAAAAATAAAAATGTAAAACCACAAAACAAAATAGTAGCCGTCATTTCCCTGTCTGTTTGGGTTAAAAAAGGACGCCTATATAAATGAGAATAAAATCAAACCATAAAATCACAATTGCAACGGTCCATTATTTGTATATGCCTACACACCTGTACAAATATACACATAAATATATTCCATATGTACATGCTCAACCTGCACATACCAATATACCATAAATCATATAATGGAGAAGTGAGAACAAAACAAGAAAATGTTTCAATATTTCCCGCTTCTGCTCTTAGTCTTAAGTATATACATATACAATAAAGTAACTATACTCTGTTCTCTTTCTATATTGCATATACAAATTATAACTTCTAGAACATTCTAGAAGTTTTTTTTTTCATTATATACATATACGACGAAAAATGCTCCGTTGCAACATAGAGCGAACAAGACACAACAGAAAGACAACCAACACTATATATTTAATCAAAAACTAAATTTAAAAATGGAATCCTAACTGATAGATTTTAACAAAATAATTTGTGTATTGTGCAAATACTACCTGTGCTCTAGGAAAAGCGTCAGAGCTCCATTTATAATTTATTGTATAATCCATTATACAACATAATCACACACACACTCAAAAAACCATCGAACCACGATACAAAAGATGTATCACACATGGTATCAAATCAAAACTACATAACCATTCACCACTATTTTCCAAAATAAACACTTTAAAAATTCATCTAATTGGCCATGCATATTTTTACTTAATTAATCACAATTTAATTAATAAGATAAATACACAAATTAAATTAATTAAATTAATTTTAACATGTTTTATAATTTAAAATTGAAGAGATCGGAAAAAACACGTCCCCGATCTCTTCAACGATCAACGATCCAAACCGTAAGCTATTTTTAATTTAATTATTTATAAATTAAAAATGTAAATATTTTACAAAATAAGAAAACTAGGCACGAGATTATGAATTGAAGTTTATTATTCTGAAAAAATTTTGGGTCCATTGTTGTTGAGCATTCGTATCGAAGTTGCACAACTTCTCTAAGTTTGGGATCTAATAACTTCTTATTAAAAGAAAATTTGGAGAAAAAAAAAACTAAGCACGAGTTTTACATATTATCTATTAAATATAAAAAAAACTCTAGAAGAAAATGTTCGCACAAGTGCTTATCGAACCTGCACAACATACCCATTTTTAGTAAAGGGCGCTCAAATGGTAACTATAATATTTTAATTAATTTTAGTTTAATATAAATGTTATTAATATAAAAATTTTAAATTATAGATATGTGATATTAAATCACGTATTTTAGCACTAAATGCGAGGTTTCCGGGCTCCACACACGACTCCCATATATGGGATGGATGTGTCATTTTGCCCGTAGTTAAAAGGTTGAATATAGAAGACAATAATACATAGCTATTTGGTAATATAAATTATTTAAATATGTATATTATACTACACTATTTAATAATATTATAGGCGATAGTGGGTATGCGTTGAAACCCTATATGATGGTTCCATATCGTAGCCCAACAACCATCCAACAAACCAATTATAATATTGTTCACAGCAAAATAAGAAGCAATATTGAGCGCTGTTTTGGGGTATTGAAAAGTCGTTTTCGATGCCTTAAGCGTACCTCGGGCCATCTACACTACACTCATGAGCGAGCAGCTAATATTATTGCTTCATGTGCAATGTTGCACAATATTTTAATTGCAAATAACTTCCCAGTCGAAATTATTCACGAAGATCATGATGAGCTTGTTCCTGTTCAAAATGCTTTTGAGGAAGAAAATTCGGGTGATATTAATAAAGAGTTTTTAGTAAATTATATTGACGAAAGAGGCATCATTGTTTAAATTAAAATTAATTTTATTTTGTAAGGGAATAGAAAATTTAATTTCGACCACCAAAATTTGTTTTAAATTATTTTTTCTAATCAACATTTTATTTAGTTAATTTTCAAATAAACGATGAAATTATAAAGCTAGCATAAGTGTGGCTTCAAAAGTTTCTACGCTCATATTGTTCCGAACAAGTCTAATCACCTAAAAAATAAATAAAAATAATGTAAATACTCAACCACTACTACTTACCTGGATTCATGATACTTCTGCGCTATTTTTATATATATATATATAAAATTATATATATAAAAATTAAGAATTATGGTAAGAATTGATTTGATTCAATTCAAAAGATCTGAGTCTAATATAAGCCTATATTTTTTTAATTTATTGTAACGGTAATATTTATGAATTTACACAGACTAATCAATTTCGATTATATAATATCTAAAGACAGAAAACCATCCGAAGTAATAATTACCTAATGAAAATCTAAAAATTATTGACAACGACAAAAATTGACGATGGCGTTGTAATTATTAGTAACGTTTGTAAAGACGTTCGCTTCAATGAACCGCGGTATCAAACTGAATAAGGAACTTGTGAAAAGAATATCCATAAAATTATTTTCTTCACATCAGACAATGAAGACAGAATTATGTGCAATTTTTTTTTTAATTAAAAATATTTGATTTGGTCAAAATTAATTTAAATATAGATTAAATACATTTCATATATATCATTTCGGTGTGTTATAGTGTTAGCGAGTTATATTAGTGAGCACGAAAAATAAAATACCTGAAAATTGTTAAGTTAATTGGTTCTAAATAAAATTGTAATTTCAATTTGTTTTTTAAATTCAAGTTTGGTCAACCAAAACTTGTTTTACATATATTTAGAAACGTAAACTAATACCAACATTGAAATTGATTTTTATAGAAATGATAACACAGCTGATCTATATGCAATTACGTTTTATGTTTGTTAATATTTGTAATCATTTGTACCGCCTTCAAATTATTGGTTTGTATTATTTGAAATTTGGCTTATACAAATCATTGCAGCTAAAAAGAGACATTATCAATTTGCGGAATATATATGTTTATTTCGTTAAAATCGAAATAAAATTTAAAATAAAATTGATTTTGTTTTTAGTCGGCATTTGGTATGCATACAAAATAGTTCTCTATTTGTATTATACTCAGTGGTAATACTAGAAATCCCAACATCACCAAAAGAATTTGTTTTTTTTTAATTCATTCACAAATGACACAATTTCATTATCCCAAGTTGGAAAAAGGTAGAAATTTGAATTAATATTATATTAGAATGAGAAAGCAAAATCATTATTAAAGCTTACATCAGTATAAGCTCTAACGGTTAAAATATATTATATAATAAAACCAAAATTTATTAAGTTTAAAATAATGCATAAATTTAAATCAAATTTCCTATGATAATTTACTAAAACTAAAATATTTAAAATATTCAGCTTAAAAATCAAAAAATTTTCTATATATATTTTATATATATATATATATATATATATATATATATATATATATATATATATATATATATATATATATATATATATATATATATTAACTGTCAAAACTAAATTACTTGTGCAAACTAAAAACTTTTTAGAAATAACATCTGGCCTATATGTTGAAGATCACCTTTCAGCTTCTATGATCTCTTTCAATCGTCTCGACACTAAATCGATTAGGTTGTTCATGGCCATAATGTATTCAAAATAAATGGACTTCAAAATAAAACTTTTCGTTAATTAGGCCACTAACCAACCCATTGTTTTAGTTGATAAGCTAGGTTTTTTGGGTACTATATAAGCCTGAATTCCTTCTATCGTCTGCCAATGACATTCAATGTGATTCTGCTTATCTGTAGTGATGTACCTAAATTTATGGTAATTTGAATGCCTTTGCGAGAATTCGCAACTCTGATGTCTTCTTTGGTGAATATAATCTTCTTTTTTACCTTCTCTACTAATCAGTTTTTTAAATAACAGGTACACTTGAGTTAATGTGACCTTAACTTTACTTTTCGATTAGATCTGGTTGCGTTCTTAGAAAATATATATTGTAGTGTTTAAGCGCCTTTATTAAGTACTAAAAAAACGAACTCACAAAAAGTAGTAAAGAAAAGAATGTAGAAAATATGGTGTTTTAGTTATACGTGATGTATATCACATTAAAATAAAATAATAAAATATATATAAACTAAAAAAAATATATAATTTAAGAAGATAAATTACCACAAACTAGCGACGAGGATAAAAAAAAATAAATATTTAATAATAAAGGATATGAAAGTACGTATATGGATATAAAATATAAAAAATATCCGCATAGTAACCAATCAGATCAACACATATAAATCATGTGACTATCGTCACCAATCAAATCACTCGTATGCGGACAAAAATCTCCGTATTCCATTTAAAAACAAATTTAAAATATGTTTATCTCCGTTTTTACTTTGTTTTTATTTTGCTACGCATCATTATATCCGTAAACGTGTGATTTGATACGTGTAGCTAGTCACATGGTTTATATGTGTTGTTTTGATTGGTTACTGTGCGGATATTTTTCGGATGCCATAAATAAAACGGGATAAATAAAAAAAAATAAAAATTGTGAAAAGCAATACATAAATTTGCACGTGTTATAAAAAAATTCTTTAATGGAGAATTTTCTCATACATGTGAATGTGGAGCAATATTTACCCCAAAAGAAAATTTTTAAAGAAAGATTGGATTTTTTCTTCATTGCAAATAAAATTATCGACGCTACAAGAAAAAGGGACGTGCTAATAAATTATATGGACACAAATGTATACAAGTTAGTAAGAGACAAAAACATTATGCACCGAATTTCTGTGTTCAAGGAAAAACAAAAATTTTCTGATATTGTACAAAACAAAGATGAATCAATAAATGAATTTTGTGCTCGACTCCGGGGTGTATCAGTAAATTGCAAATTTGGCGATCATTTTCAGCATAATTTGTTTAATAAACTGGTAACAGCAGCGTTGCCTATATATAAAAAAACTGTTGAAGAAGACAAAAAAATAATCTTCGAAGACGCATTAAAGAAAGCGAATGCCATGGAAACCAAACAAGAAGACATTGGAGAATTAAATTATGCCAATAGCCGGAATGTAAATAGAAACAAAGGATCGTTTAATACAAGAAGGTATGAGGATCATCATAAAACATCAAATAGAGGTAATGTTGGCAGTAACAATAACAACAAGGCACAAGGTAAAGATTTTTTGAATAAAAATATTAGTAGTAGTGTTAATAAAAAATACAATACGTGTAGGAGATGTAGAAAATCTAATCATGAAGAAAAAGCAGAAATGCCAAAAAGTAGGGCATAGTTCGAAAGGGAACCGCTCACAACTGGACATTTTAAAACTGGATATTTCAAAATAGGATTTGACAAAACGAGAAAAGGTACAAAACTGGATATTTCAAAATTGGATATTTCAATACGAGATAAGGTACAAAACGAGATATGGTACAAAAGTGGATATTTCAAAACAGGATATTTCGACATGTGATTTAAACTTAAAATGATTTTTTAGGAAAGTTTTGGAATATGGCCAAAGGAACTCGGTGATTTCTAAACCGATTTTGATGAAATTTGATATGTTAGAGATGAAAATGGGATTTTAAAATGATATTTTTGGCAAGTTCTGGAATATGGCCAATTAGGAAGGAACTCCGGAATAAAGGAGTTCTAAAAAAAATTGAAACATCAGATTATACTTTTAGTACCGGTGTTAAAGGAGAATGGTTTCATTCGTATATATGGCTATTATAAAGTGACTGTTAATAAGTTTTTAAAAAGTTTCAATCGCCCTGTTCCACGAATTGAAGATTTAATGATATACTGGGAAATGGGCAAAAATTTACAAAACTTGATTTATCCTGTGCATATAGTCTGTGGTATGTTTGTCGGAGCACGCATATGGGAATATATCAAATGAACCGTCTGCCATATGAGGTAAACCGGCGAGCGGAATATTTCAGTTTACTATGGAGAAGTGTTTAAGGGTATACCAGAAGTTATTTCAAGGTATACCGAGCGTAGTAGCTTTCATTGATGACATCGTCGTTAATGGTGCAAATGACCAGGAACATTTAAATAATTTGGATTTAGTTTTTAAAAGAATTCAAAATGCGGGATTGAAGCTAAATAAAAGTAATAAAATTTCGTATTTGGGATTTAAAGTCAAAGGATGGTTTATGCAAAACCAAAGAACGGGTGGAAGCAATAATGAACATCAGACCACCACGTGATATAACATTAGCTATTAGATATGATTTGAATAAATTATACCAATACATAATAGGAAATAAATTTTTAATTCGTACTGACCACAAATCATTCATATCGTCGTTGGGAGAGCTGAAAGGGTTACCACAAATTGCAGCTGCTCGTTTACAGAGATGGGCACATTTCTTGTCGGGATTTGATTATACAATCCAATATGTGAAAGGTAACGAAAATACGGCTGATGTATTTTCTCGACTTCCATTAGAAGCAGATGTAGATACTTCGCGAGAATATGAAGATAAGGCCAGCTATTTAAATTATGTCAGTAACAACAACAATTTTGTACTGGATTACAATTTAGTAAAACTGGAAACAAAAATAGATCCAATATTATCGAATGTAGGAAAAGGTCCAGTACTTTCGATAACATTGGATGATAGGCTGCATTTTTAATTTTAAAACCTTTACGTATTAGTCCTCCCATAATGTCTTCTTTTGTACAAGATTGATGGATCCCCTTTGCCATTACTTTGATTGGGCTATCATTTTTCGGTGTTTAATTTAGTAGCGAGAGCTTTATAATCTTCTGGCTCTGTCGTGTTAATTTTCCAGATGTTATTATTTAATGATACTACTTTAAAGTCCTTGCTTACGACCGATTTCAGTAGTTGCTGTATGTTATATTCTTTCACTCCTATTATATTAATATGAGGTGGAAGAATCTTCTTCTCTTTATCTAGTACTTTTGGAGCTATTTGATTACTAGAATCGACAATATTTGCTGATGTTGGTTCAACTTTAGGTGATGTCTCTGCCATCCTTTTGGTTGCTGTAATATATTTTCCTGCTTTTTTGTTAACTCTTTTTCTTCTTTTGAGGATCCAATTAGTTTCTCGGTTTAGTTTACTTTCATCAGTACAGAATTGGTCTTAATATCGCGATCTCTGCTTCATCATTGATTTTTTCGTTCTTTAAAGAATGATTTTCTCTTCTTTATGATGGAGCCGACCTTTTCATTAGAAAATGGCGGATTAAAATGTATAACCAACAAAATCAAGAAGTGTATTATAGTGGTCAGTGATTGAGCCGTATAGAGAGGATATACTCCGATAAGGACAATAGGCGTGTTGGCCACCTTGACACGAACCGCGATTTCATAAATAATAAAGTGATTAATTGTGTCGAAGTCGTATCTGTCGTTCCTAAATACGTTGAAATCGGATGGAAAGTATACTGTTCTTAGTACATTTGTGATGTTGACCAGTTCTCACCAATGATTATAGTGTCAAAGTACACAGGAGGAATTGTGGTAGTATAATGATACAAGACACGTGTTGCGATTGTGATGAGGTAGAGATGTGGCATGATGGTCCCCTCAAAATCAACGTCCACACTAACTATGAAGCAAATATGCTCCATGTTGGTTAGTATACGCTCACTCGGAATCAATTTGGTTCACATGGCATTCGATATGCTAAGTGTGTCATTCAAGAAATTGGCAATGGCATTATCGCCTTATCGAACTGTGACATATGATTTTTTTTTTGTATCAGACAAGGAGCATGACTCATATGAAAGAGTTGCAAGCTGCTTCGTTGGAATAGATACCTGTACGAAGCAATTGCGAATTTAGTTGGTGACAGCGGCTTTGTTGATGATTGCGCCAGCAGCAAGTCCAGTATCAGTTAATACTGTTACTATATATATTGTCCAATAAAATCTAATGGCGATTTTATTAAATGCCGCTTCATTCTGTCAATAGTAATAACGGAAATATAAAATTAAGTAATAACGAAAAATTATTACGTGTTGATCTTTTAAGCTTGATGATCTTTTGAGATAAATGATCTTTTTTTAGAAAATCAACAATGATGGCACATACTAGACTGATATTTGTTATAAAATTAAATATTTGGTGATTACCATGTGATGATCCAAAATGATCTAGAACTAGATCGAAGATGACCGTGATTTTTACAAAACTCAATTTCTATTCGAGGCCTTATGACCATTTTCGAAATATTATGTAGGAAGTATTAATTTATTTGTAAAGTGAAAGTTATAACGAAGTTTTTGATCAAAAATTGTAAACAGAATCCGATGATCGTGATCTTGACCTTTAATTGTTTACGAATAATAGATTGTTGTTTCGTATCAAAAGTTATTCGATTTACGATGTTATTTTGAATAATAAAATATCAATACTTGCGTCATGATATAACTAGCCTATTAGAATATTCTACTATTCTCCTTTACTGGAGATGACTATGATAGTAGAATAAAGAAGATGTAGCTTTATGTATATATATGTTCCAGATGGTCAATTTTGTTTTAAAATTTTTATAGATTTAAATTGATCTTTCCGTCCATTTCAACTTAATTGTTTTTATTATTTATTTATATTTATTTACCTACAGTTATTAAACAATCGGTAAAAAATATAAAAATTCAATACAAAATATTACGAAAAATTGATTAAACAAAGTGTGTGGGGTAGTTGTTGAGTGTTGGACTGTCGGAACGGCTCCCTCTCACCGTTCCCAGTAAATGACTCCGTACAAATAATTTTACGCTCTTCACGAATTTTTTATAAAAATTTTACTTTTTTTTATTTAGTTCACAGTGGTTTACATTTATGTTCACAAACTGAAATTACAACTATATTATATCCTTATATCCTTAATGATTTTTTTCTTTAGTTTTATAGCACGAGGTGCACGTTGTAAAACTTGTAAGCGTAATGGCGTCTCCATAAATTTTTATTTCTTTCTCGAATATTGATAAATTTTCTTTTCACCTATCGGTGGCGTCTGTAAGTTATATTTATTCAGGGTCGCGGGCATGATTTAAATATGTACTTTTTCGGTGCTGCGAACCCTTTGCTAAAATTGCTTTCGTTTTTATTTTCGTTTCGATGTCGACATTCGCGAGTGTGTCGCCACATTCTTTCTAGTGAGCGAAGTGAACGCTACTCCAGGAATTCAGCTGGACGTTTTGATTGCCATCCTGATCTTGTTTGGTTATGGACCGACAGTAATGGCGATTCTATAGGGTTGCTAAATGTCACTGTTTTTGTGACCGAATTTTGTGGTTCTATTTTCAGTGACTTATCCATCGTTTGTGGTACTGGCTTTACATTGGTTTCGAAAGGCTCCTCTCGCATCATTAAACATGGTTTTAGCCTTTTAATTGAGATGTTTACAGTTCTGTCTTTGACCTTGACTGCAAAATACTTGTCACCACGCAGAATAATTTGGTATGGCCCTTCATACGGTCGGAAAACGAACATACTTTATTTGACATGACTAGAAGTCAACTGATCTTCCGTAACTGAACTATAAAATCTGACGGGTTTATGTTTGATTTGATTGTTTCGAAAAAATCACTTGGTAACCTTAAACTCTCGCCATATACCAATTCTGCAGTGAAGGTTCACAACTCGTCTTTAAATGCTGTTCGTAACCCCAATATTATTAACGGGAGTGTCTTGGTCCATTGTGTGTTACCGTGACACATGATTGCAGCCTTCAGCGTTCGATGTAGTCTCTCGATCATCCCGTTGCATGCGGGAATGTATGCAATAGTTCGCTTGTGTTTGAACCCAAGTACCTTAGCAAGTTCAGTAAGCAGCAACGACTTAAACTGTGAGCCTTGATCCTTTGTAATGCTGACCGTTACACCGAAACGACAAATCCATTCCTTGACTATCGTATTTGCTACTGAATCAGCTTTTATATCCGCTCTCGGTATAATTTTGGGCCAGCGTGCATACCTATCTATCAATGTGATGCATTATTTGCTCCCTTCTGACGGTGGAAGAGGCCCGATGATGTCCGAATGGATCTCGTCAAACCGATTGCTTGCAATAGCGACTCCTATTGGCGGTTTAACATGTCTAGATACTTTTGCCTTTTGGCAAGCGACCCACGCTTTTGCCATTAAATTAACGCCCTTGTTCATATTCGGCCATACATATCTTCTTGCTACCATTTTCGTAGTTGTGTGGATTCTTGGGTGGGACAAGTTATGGACACTGTCGAAAATTCCTCGGTGAAACTTCTGTGGAATGTATGGCCTCGGTGTACCAGTAGAAATGTCGCAAAAAATCTCAGTGTCCAGCCCAAATACTGGTAATTTCTGTAACTTCAGGGATTTATTGACTGAATCAATTCAGCCATCACAGGATCGAATGCTTGTTCTTCTGCTATTAGCCTGTAATCGACTGCACTGTCCAAAGCTTGACAAGGCATCGGCTACCGTATTGCTTCGACCCGCGATGTGTCGTATGTCCGACGTATTTTGCGAAATAAAATCCAGGTGACGCCGTTGTCTAGGGGATGCTTTATCCAAATTTTGCTGCAGGGCGTATACCAATGGCTTGTGGTCCGTGAACAGGATGAATGAACGTCTCTCCAAAAAGGGGATGAATGAACAGGATGAATGAACGTCTTCCACTGGAATCTGATGGTACGCTTTTACCAGGTCTATAGTAAAGAATACTTTGCAATCGTGCAACTGACAGAAAAATCCTTCAAAAATGACATAGGGTATCGGTCCGACTTGGTTTGTGCGTTTGGGCATGTGGTAATCGTCGCACGGCCGCCACGAGCCATCTTTTTTTTAACCAACTGTAATGGACTTGGCCACTTTTAGTCCGAAGGACGACATATGCCCTGACTTAACAGAATGTTGAATTTTTTTCTTGCAATCTCAAGCTTTTCAGGTGACAGGCGTCTGCACCTTCGCCGCGCAAGGCTGTCTGGTTGTTGCGATAACATGTGATACTTTAACGTTTTTGGCCTCGCAATTCAATTTGTCCACGGTTATCTCTTTATGTCTTTCTAGTAATTTAAAAATGTCAGAATTTAATGATTTAGCTGAAATTGTTTTGAGTTCCGATGATGGTCCTGTAACAATTCTCGTAGACCGCACATAAATCGATGAGAGTGGATCAATCAATTTCTTATTTTTGACGTCTACTAACAACCCGTAATGTTTTAGGAAATCTGCTCCGATAATAGCTTTGTCCACATCTGCTATCACGAACTCCCATATGAATTCCTTATGGAGGTCTAAATTCAACTTAATGACCTTACTGCCGTAAGTATTTAATTGCGTGGAATTTGCATCAAAAATTTGACATCGCATTTGTCGTTTCGTTCGTTCATCATGGGTGGCAAGACCGATACGTCTGCCCCTACATCTAATACAGAAACTGTATTTTACTACTTATATCGACTATTAGAAGACGACAATTATTGTGGCCAACGCCGTTAGGCGCCTTTTAGTTTTCCGCAGTACGACTTATGCTGCCCTCCGACTTAAAATTGCATGGCGTCATGCATCTGCGAGCTTTGTCACCGAATCTGTAATGATATTGGCACAAAGGAAACCGGCGGACTTCGCTATCGCTACGTTTACGAACTGATCTGTCTCGTTGTCGAGAATAGTTAGACTGGCTTGGTGCTCTACTCCTACTATGTGTCAGACTATTTACCATTTTAGTCAGAACGTCAATTTGCTTTGTTAGTTTGTCGATCACATGAGAATTGTCATGGCTGCATACTTCAGTCACTCTTTGAACTTTTAAAATTCTGTCCGCCGTTGCTGCTAATTTATCGATGTTGCTTTCTTCTAAACTTGTTAGAACTGTTTGTTCTTGGGAAGGTAGTCGTTGCAGCCACAGGTTTAACAATACTGAGTCTTATATCTGCGTTACGCGAGGCCTTGCATCTCCCTAAGCAAATCCGATGGTTTTTTGTCGCCCAGCTGTAGACCTTTCAACATTCTGTCCAGCTTTATTTTTGCCAGTCGCTCAACCGTTCGATAATCGTCTTTTTAAGATCATCGTACTTTGATTTTTCGGGAGGTTTTAATATTTTTTCGCTAACGCACTTCACTGTCTCTCTATCCAGTGTTGCTATTAAATAACTGTATTTGGTTTTATCTGCTGTTATGGCCGAAATGTTGAACTGAGCTTCCAATTGATGGAACCAAATTTTTGCATCGTCCCTATTGAACGGTAGTGCTCTCACGGATATCTTAAACGCAGACTTGATCTCGGTCTCGTCGTCAGACATACTGGCCAATATTTATGCCAACGATTTTTCTAAAGACAAAATACTGAACCGGATTAGAGAATTACCTTTAAGCAGAAATACCGTCAATGAGTAATGATATTACCATCAGTTATTATTTGATTTACAGCATGCGGGAATGTTTTTAATTGCGTTTAATGAAAGTACAGATGTTACTTCACATGCGCGACTTTTCTGGACAACAATTTCTGGACAAACAACAAGCCGAGACATTTTTAACTTATTCAAAGAAGAATTTACCAAATTGAAAATTAGTTTAACGCATATAGTATATCTGTTACAGCAGATAGTGCTCCAAATATGGTTGGCATACATATAACGGTTTCATAAAGTTTTTGAAAGAAGAAATCAATCGCTCATTGAATAAATTTCACTGTGTATTCTGCATCAGGAAGCACGTTGTGCAAAAGACGGGTTAAAATCGTTAGAAAATTTCTCAAACGATTCGTCGAGTTGTTAGATGAAATCCGTCTATTCCTAAATTAAAAGGAGCAAGATTAACCGCAGCTGATCAATTTAAATGATAAATGTTAAATGATTTAACGTTTTTTTGCGACTTTACGTTGCACTTAACCGAATTGAACTTCAAACTTTAAGGATCTGGACAGATTATTTTGACACTGTTTGAACTTATATTAACCTTTGAAATGGAATTATAAATATCCATAAATTTATATGAATTAGTTAAGATTAATATGTGAACATTTCATAATGACCCGCGGTGCAATGCTAATATTTTTTTTGTTCAGAATCGACCCAACATAGGAAATAGGTTCGCCATCTCTGCAGCATAGTGCATTGAATATGCAGCTAGTTGTCTCTCAATGTGTCAAAATTATAAACAAAATATTTACACTAAACAACGAACATCATTCCTGTTGGAATTATCTTGAACAAAAACAAAATAATTTAAAACAAGAAAAAATCATGGCCGACTATCATTTACATTCAAACAATATGTTGCATTAAAATACTAGGCGCTTTCGATTGATATGAATAAACAAAATTAACTGAATCAACTGAAGTGATTTGACTGTTCGATTCGGACCTGTCAATTCAGTTAAAAAAATTGAGCAACTGAATTAACTGAATGTGTATTTTGCTCGTGGGGTTAATTCACATAGGTTGTTGTTTTTGTTTTTTATTTTTTTTGTTAGTCTTGCTGTTTTTTTGATTTTTTTTCTGTTTTGCGCTCAATTTTTGAAAATTAGAATATACATGGCTATATATATATATATATATATATATATATATATATATATATATATATATATATATATATATATATATATATATATATATATAAATATATATATATAAATATATATATTTATATATATATATTTATATATATATATATATATATATATATATATATATTTATATATTTATATATTTATATATATATATATATATATATATATATATATAAATATATATATATATATATATATATATATATATATATATATATATATATATATATATATATATATATATATATATATATATATGATCTATATTTTTTGTATTTTTTGTGTTTTTTTGATTTTTTTTCTGTTTTGCGCTCAATTTTTGAAAATTAGAATATACATGGCTATATATATATATATATATATATATATATATATATATATATATATATATATATATATATATATATAAATATATATATATAAATATATATATTTATATATATATATATTTATATATATATATATATATATATATATATATATATATATATATATATATATATATATATATATATATATATATATATATATATATTTATATATTTATATATTTATATATATATATATATATATATATATATATATATATATATATATATATATATATATATATGATCTATATTTTTTGTATTTTATAGCAAGTTCTAATGATTTTAATATATGCATGCATTTATTTTTATTTTCATTCCCGCTGTAGTAAACAAAAGCCAAATTTACTTCACTTCAGTAGCTCAATTATAAAATAGAAACTGAATTATCTAAATAGTAACTCAATTTCAATTCTGTTGATTCATGTCAATCGAAAGTGCCTATTATTAGATTTAGTTTTTTTCGTTCTTATTTTGAGCTATTTTTTAATTATTGTTAGTAATTAATGTTTTGAAGAACAATATAAAATAAATCTTCCTCATTCGGACGAATGAAAGAAATTTTCCAGGGATCAGGAAATTATTTCAGACCGGATGCTTTCATTAAAAATTAGGGTCAAAGAAGAAGCTTAGCTCTCAGCACAGCGCTTGATTAGGATAGGTGGGAAACCATCATGACCATATTTTGGGTTTGGTGCAAGGCTTGTCCTATGAAATTAAAGAGATTGTTCGTGACAAGCCCGATAAAAAAGTAACGCGCTTAACAAGAAAAAAATCAAACTGAGGATGCTAAAGATCAATCGTCAACTCCCGAATTGTTTGTTCCAGTTTCGCAGTACGTTCAACCTCAACAAACCGATTCTATTATTGGTAGTTGTAAAGATGGTTATGGATCAATAAAATCGGTCCCGGAAAGGAAGTATATTTATGCTTCAAGATTTGTAAATACGGTCTCTCCTGAATCGTTAAAAAAATATCTAAGAGATAAGCTGGATTTATTAGAAAGCGATTTTGAATGCAGATTACTCGTGTTTGGCGATCAGGACATCAAGAGGCTTAATTTCGTGTTTTTCAAAATTGGAGTTAATCCTGACTCGTTCATTAAACTGTTACAACCTGGGATATGACCTGTTGTAGTGGAGTGTAATTTCAACATCATATTGTAGCTAAATCATGGCTGACAAAAGATTTCAATTCATCCGAGTTTTTTCCATCAGACTTTTATGTTTTCCGCCGGGCGGTCCCATATAGCTTTGGTACGAATCTAAAAGGCGGTGGAGTACTGATCGCCGTTCGTAAAAATTTGTTCTGTAAACTTTTGGCATCTGACCCATAATTTGGATTTTTAGCAGTTAAATGAATATTGGCTGCATATAATTTGATGTAACTTTGGACCGTCATTTATTACCGAAATTTTAGCCAATTTCACTAATAAGGTGGAAAATTTAAAGTGAAAATTTTACGTTTTTTGAAAGAAAAAATGGTGCTTTTAATTTCCCAAAGTTATTCTGGAAGTTGGGAAGCTGGGAAAAAATCTTTATTTGGTGTTAAATGCAGCAATGTTCTGTCAAATATCAATGTTGACAATGCAGTTCATTTTTTCAACGATCTATTGAATTCCTGTATTAAAAAGTTGGTTCCTAAAATGAAAAAGAAACAGTTATTGGCTTGTAAGGATCCTTGGTTTACGAAGGATTTGAAAAAGCTCGAAATTCAGAGTAACAGAGCCCACACTAAATTTAAGAATGCTGGTTCTTTGTTACGCCACTCGCAGTTTAAATTATTTAGGAAACAATTCAATTATTTAAGGAGCAATCGAAAGTTTTGGAAATTTGTGAAGTTGAAGAAACTAACGGTTTACCATCAGTTATGACATTTAAGGGTCAAAAGTTGAATGATCCTTTTACAATTTGTAATTTTTGTGCGGACTACTTTAGCTGTGTATTTGTCAAAGATACCGATAATATTCAATGGTCTTCAGCTAACATAAACAGCTCAATGCGCTTCTTAATCTCGACATCTCCAAGTGCTCTAGACTAGATGGACTGCCGCCGGAATTGCTGAGATGTTGTGCTACTGGTTTGTCAGCTCCTCTTCATTTCCCAGATATTCCCAGATAGATAGAAATTAGCTTTCCTTACACCGATACACAAAAACGGATCACTCAACGACGTAACAAATTATAGGGGTATTGCTATAAGGTCCTGTATCCCGAAGGTGTTTGAATGTATTCTATTTTTCCATAGCAAGCAATTGATCAGCTCACATCAACATGGGTTTTTTCCAGGCCGATCTACTGTTACTAACTTGGCACTTTTCCAGAGTTATTAAAAAAATCAGCAATATCTAAAGTCTAGGTTGATGAAGTTTATACAGACTTTGCTAAAGCTTTCGATAAACTAAACCACCGGTTATTGTTAGATAAGCTTAGTAACCTCAATTGCCGACTTCATACCGCTGAATTGGCTAAGTTCTTACTTGACTAATCGTAAAATGTATGTTAAAATTGATGACATATCTTCCGATAGCTTCACGGTTTTCTCTGGTGTACCCCACCTGATTTTGATGTTACAAAATTATTGGAATTTGCAGAGTGCTTATTGTTCGCGAAAGATATAAAATTTTTTTCTACCATATCATGCGAAGCGGATAGATTTAGGTTCCATCAAGATATGAATTGTTCTTGTGATTGGGCGGATCGAAACTTAAGGCTTCTTATTGTGGAGAAATGTCAAGTCAAGACAATATCTAAATCTAAGCAGCCTTTAATTTTTGAGTATTCTCTAACACATAAGATTTTAAAACGGGTGGAGTCAGTAAACGATTTGGGAGTAGTTTTTAGCTTTGACATGACGTCCAACTTCCATATTGACACGATCATTAAGAAGGCCTACTCACAGTTGGGTTTTATTAAGCGATATTTGAAAGATTTTCATGATTTTTTGACCTTCAAATCATTATATTCATCATTTGTGAGGTCGCATATCAAAGGGGTGATTTGAATCTGTTACCTTATCATGATAGGTGTTGTCTTCTGGGTATTCAGTCACTGTCGTCTATATTTTATGATTATACTTATATTTTATTTATAACAAAGTAGTACAATGCTGCCTATGCCTTTTGTTCAGTAGAACCAAGTAACAACGGGAACGTCGAAGTCTCTGATGACCATTAATTGTTGTCCACAACGTGCATCAACGGTAAAACATTAAAATTAATAAAATTAAAAATTTCAAGATAATTATCCAAAATTGTTCCATTGGGAATGTAAACTGCAACCATTAGAATAGATGTATTCCACCTTGATCCTCTCTCTCTCTCTCTGGCTTTTAAATCTTCCTCTACGACAAACACCGGCTGGTTGTTGATGGAACACTTTATTCATCATTCGTTGTTGTGGAGATTGTGTAACGTGGCCGAGCCATCTAACTCGATTGGTTTGATGTATCCGATAATATCTCAGCCTTCAAGAAGTTGTCTTATCTCGTGGTTCATACGAATCCGGTTTTCGTTGTCCGCGACTTTGATTGGACCAGAGATTGAACGAATGACCTTCCTTTCGAAGGTAGATAACAATCTACAATCGTTTGAGGTCAAGGTCCAGTTCTCGCTTCCGAAAGCCAACACACAGGTTGTCCTTCGGCCAAGAAGCACGATATCACCTGCATATCCAAGAATTTGGCCTGATTGATTAACTATACAGCGCGAAGTTTCAATGTTGCTTTTTCTCACTACGTATTCAAGGGCCAAGTTGAACTGCACAGGCGCGAGTGCATCTCTCTGTCGAACACCAGATGTAATTTCAAAGGGGTCTGACACAACTCCCTCAATTACGATTCTACATACAGACCCAGCGGTTGTTAATTTGCACAGAGAAACGAGTTTCTCTGGAATTCCTTAGGCGTATGAGCGCAGTCTATAAGTTTTCGAGGTTTATACTATCATATGCCTGTCTGAAGTCTATATACAGTTGGTGTATGGTTATGTTGTACTTCCAATATTTTTCCAAGATCATCCCCATGGTAAAACATTGGCCAGTGGTCGATCGGTTGGGACGAAAACCACATTGATAGTTGCCAGTGGTGTTTTCGGCTAGAGGGATGAGTCTGGCAATTACAACATTAGCCAACACTTTGTAAGCAGTGGTGAACAGAGCGATACCACGATCGTTTCCACATTTAAGACGGTCTCCTTTTTTGTGCAGCGGACATATGAGTGTGGTCTTCCAATTCTCCGGCAGCTCTTCTTGGTCCCAAATAGAGACGATGAGATCGTATAGATTTGTTGCAAGAGTAGCGCCTCCGAGCTTAATCAATTCTGCGGGAATCCCATCGAGACCGGGTGCCTTTCCATTTTTAATCTACTTCCTCTACTGTGGGATATTCAACAAGGACCTCTTCACCTGTAGGAGCTATTGCTCTAATAGGGGTCACTTCATAGTTCCGATTTAGCAGATTTTGAAAGTAGGTTTGCCATACTGAGAGAACATCCGCCACGTTTGTTCTCAGCTCTCCAATTCCGTCTTTGATGGCTGTACTTCTTGGGTGGAAGTCTTTAGTTAGATTTCTGGCGTTAGCAAAACAGTCCCTTGACTCTCCTATTTCCACTTGGAAGCTGATGTTCTCGATGCAAGATCTCAAATGATCGCGCTTCTTTTGTCGAAGGTCTTTAGTCGTAGCTTTTCTAGCGCGGTGATAGTCTGCTAGAGTGCTTCTAGTGTTACGAGCCAACCATTTTTCACGAAACTTTATAGTTATGGCTGACTGTATAGCGTGCCACTGCTCCTTGATGTTAGGAGGAGCTTCTTCGTTGTTATTGGACCGGTCTAAATAATTAGTGACAGCTGATTGGTAACTCTGCAGTGACGCTTCGTCTTTTAAACCATCGATATTCCATCGAACAGTCTTTTGTGCTTGTCTATTGAACATAGATGACAAGCACATTCTGGGAAGCCATGTCTCAGTGATAATAATCACATCATAATCATTGTCCAGAACACCGAGCACAAATAATTTAGCTTTACCACGAATACTGGAGGCATTGTGGAAGTAAATGGAAGTGACAGCATTTTGTACGGCACTTTTATACGTGAATTTCCCAGCTTTGTCAACACCCAACAAATTTAAATTTTTGCTGAGTTCAATATCACATCGATCACTTTCATTTTCTCTTCATCGGTTTGGACGTGAGTTTTCAAGTTGACAGTAGATGAATTAACAAAACTTGAGTCACTGTGCAAAAAATGCCGCCAACTTACTTAAACTAGTGTGGTTAACCGCATCAAGTTGATTAGAATTTAAATTTTGTATCCGTGCGAAATTAATAAAATTCGTACCGAATATGACGACATATAGGCTTAACCCGACCACAACCAATTTTTTCAAGTTGTAATCTCTTTTTTGGAAATTTAGTGAGTAACTATAAGTGGTTTTGCAAAAAACCGCACTATATTTTTATTATTTGATGGAAACCGTCATGTTTTAAATAACGGAATGTTATATGTTAGTGTACTTTGTGAACTAAGTAGACTTACTCAGTTATCATCGATGCAGAACTACAACTTGGACACTACGAAACATAGATACTGATTCGAGATCCAATACGACAAATTCGAATCAAACCGTTTAACGTGTTTAAATCGAATAAACTTAAAAGACTCGTTTTAGCTCTAATTGTAATCGTAATTCGTTTAGTGTTGTTAATTGTGTTTTTTCACGAACTGAAAACAAGTCTGGCAATAAAATAATTATCTCTTCCCCAATGACTAGCATTAAAATATTTAAACGAATTTTTTTTTTGTACAAATTACAAAAAAAAACATCTATCTACTATACAACCCAATTTATATAAAAGTTCAATGACCAAATTTGCAAACGCAATATTGACCAGGTTCCACACAATTAACAATAACCTTGAATCTTTGACAGCGTTAAAAATTGACAAAACACAAAATGTTGAAATGATCAAGCATTTTAAGAACTCAGGTGATTTTACTCAAACGTCCAGTGATTAATTCATAAAATGATGCATTCCGATGCATTATTAGCGTTTTTAATGTTCGTGGTAATAAAATTATTGTTCTCAATGTCAGTGCAATGATGTAAGCATTAAAAAAAAAACAATCAAACTTATATTAATATCTAATTATAATTTTATTTATTTATTATTCTTTTAAAATAATTATTTTACAATTCTACAGGTATAATTCTACAGGTAAATATTTGCAATATTTGCTTTTCTCGTTTTCAAATTTTTACAATCACATTACAAACTATAAATATTTAAATGTAGGTAATTAGTTTTAAGTTACAAGGAAATTTATAATAATATATACAGTGACTATGCTAATTACTACCGTTAATTATTTTTATATTTTGATTTTATTTGATCTCAGAATTTGACTTGATGGTTAATTTTGGTATGATTGTGTCCAAAATATTTTAGCTCATAATGTTGTGGTGTGTTTCTAGGATATTTCCTTTTTAATTTGCTATTGGTAAAAGTTTATATAGTTAGGGTCTTTTTTGCCAGCGAATATTTAAAATTGAGGTTATATTGATTGGTTGATTTTAAAATAATTAATGAAACATTTAAAATCAATGGAATTAACCGTTATATGACAAATACGTTATATAATCGACGAAAATCTAATTTATATACACTTTATTTGACAATACGTCATATAAGCGTATGAAAATCTAAAAGTTTAAAATTAATACAAATTAAATTTTAAAATAATTGAATAAACATTACAAATAAATTGAATTAACCGTTATATGACAAATACGTCATTTGATCGAAAAAAATCTAACTTATATGCACTTTATTTGACACAAAACTTTAAAATTAATACAAATTATATTTTAAAATAATTGATTAAACATTACAAATCAATTAAATTAACCGTTATATGACAAATACGTCATATTATCGCACGAAAATCTAATTGATATGCACTTTATTTGTCACAAAACTTTAAAATTAATACAAATTAGATTTTAAAATAATTGATTAAACATTACAAATTAAGGGAATTAACCGTTATATGACAAATACGTCATATAATTGCCGAAAATCTAATTTATATGCACTTTATTTGACAATTAATTTATAATTAATACAAATTAGATTTTAAAATAATTGATTAAACATTACAAATCAATTGAATTAACCGTTATATGACAAATACTTCATATAATCGCACGAAAATCTAATTTATACGCACTTTATTTGACACAAAACTTTAAAATTAATACAAATTAGATTTTAAAACAATTGATTACCATTTAAAATCAATGAAACTAACCGTTATATGACAAACACGTCATATAATTGCACGAAAATCTAATTTATATGCACTTTATTTGACACAAGACTTTAAAATTAATATAAATTAGATTTTAAAATAATTGATTGAACATTACAAATCAATTGAATTAACCGTTTAATGACAAATAATCGTACGAAAATATAAGGTTATATATTTTAAATTTGCAATACATGTCTACAAACAATTCCGACAAAGGCAGTCAACAATAATTTGAAAGCAGAGAAAGGAGAGGAAGCATATTTGAAGCCAAAAAGTTATATAGTTATGACCTTTGTTAAAAATTTTTAAGTAGTTTTGCCAAAATCTATGGTACGATAATTTTATAATACATAATTATAAAAATGGCAAACATCATTTCAAAATCGTCATGACTTTAGACCATATATTTAAAAAAATTAAAAAACAAAACACGAACTAATCAATCTGCACAAATATTGCGATGATAATGGTTTTAACGATTGGTATGTTTTGATAAATAAACTAAAAAATTTATAATTATAAAGGATGTCTCAACGACAATCTTTTAAATTTTTAAATTGCATGTTTAACATTTTGCATGTTACACAGAACATTTTTGATCGGAATTCGTGAATGATATAAAATTATGATAAAATTGCGTGTCTTAGCAGATCAATGAACGTAAACAGTATACCAATATTGCAAATAACTGACAATAGGAATTTCTAAAAAGTCTATGTAAAACGCCTTAAATTTCATCCTTGATTAGACACCCTGTAGATTATAAAGATAGAGTCGATGGCAAAACAAAATACAGACGTAACATAATTTGATGTTTACGTGATGGAATTTAATGTTTCATAATACTCCCGTATACAAAGGTTAGTTTTGATATTGATTAGGATATTATTAAATTTGGCACACCTTATATTGTTGTGACTGGGTAAAAATAAAAAAAAAATGTTTTCTTTAGTTGTTGAATTTCCATAATTTTTTTTTACAAAATTTGGTATGCTACTTATTAAGGAAAGTTTTTTTTTTGTCTAGTTGTACTACGAACAAATTGAGGTGTGTATTTTATTTCTATAAAGATTGTGTATGCATGTATATGTGTATTTTAATTAAATCAGTACCAATCCTTTACAATATTTGAATTTTATTCCATAAGATAATATAAATTACCATATTCAATAACGTGATTCGTTACATTTAAATTTTTCTATATCGAATAAACTTCGATCGATATAAATGTGTACATAACCTCAAACCACTTTTCATCATAGTTTATATATACTAAGAAATGAGTCATAATCGTAAGATATTTTTAACTATATGATCAAAACAAAATGTTGTTTTAAAGCGAATGCTTTTGTTTCTATAAATACCATATTCGCTATCGATATAAATTTTTCGATATCGAAACAATCGAGTATCGGATGTCTGTTGTTTTTTTTTTTTTAGTTCCGAATGTCAAAATTTACCGTTTTAATTGTATTTATGTGTTAAGATGATGCTTTAAAAATCACATCTGGCAGCACTTTTATAAACGAATAGTTCAAAACAGATCATAAAATTTTGTGGCGTAGGTGTGTGTGATTTAATGCGAATGAAAATAACGATCGACACATAAATTTGTTGGTTCCTATAAAATTTTTAAATTTTTAATTTTACGATTGGTAAGTCGATTTGCTTTCTGTTGTTAGTAAATTTAATTATAGTCTTTGGATTTTGACATCTTTGCGTTTGAAAAAATAAATAAAAAAAGATATAAATTAAAGATAATAATGTTGGATGTTAATTCAAAAAAAAAAATTTAATTTATTTTTATTACTATGCGAATTAATTTGTGGATCGTTGTATGATCGAAGAAGAAGTTTAAAATTATTTGAAGTGTTACAATATCGATGATCGTAGAGTGATAAAATAGATACTTAACCATATAATTCTATAAGTGGACAAATGTTCAATTACAAATATTTTAAATCAATGCTTTAGGAAATAATGATTATGTGTGAAAAATAAAGATCACCGAAACTAGTTTTGCTAATCTGTAAAGATTTTAATGCGCGATATGTCAAGACCTGATATTTAATTTATAGGCAAAGTCGTTGTCCTCGGTGATAAGATTTTCAACAAGTATTACCGATTGATTATTTTTATTATTTTTTATAACACATTTTAAATGAAAATGACATTTTTATTATTTAAACATATCGTGGCGGATATTACAGCAGTTCTTCATTACGAAAATACAGACCATTGGCGGGCCCCCTATCAGTATCGCGGCAATGTATGTAATCATCTAAAAATTTATATACTTGTGTTAGCTACGATGTACCCTTTCGTTGACCGTACACCTCTGCTTTTGATTTATTTGATCGATAACGGACCCGCGTAATCAACTCCGATGTGTAGGAATGCTCTTGTTCGGGTGACGCGTGGCGCTGGAAGGTTGGCCATTAGTTGCTGGCCGGTGCTTGTCCGATAACGAAAGCATGTCCCGTACTGGCGAATATGCGCGCAGGCCAGCTTCTTAACATTAAGGAACCAATGACGGCTTCGAAGATGTGCCAACATTAATTGTTGGCCACCATGGAGTGTGATCTGATGTGTCTGTGTGACGATTAATTTCGTGAATTGCCTGGTTTTCGGGAGAATTATTGGATGTTTGCCTTGGTACAGCAAGACTGAATGTTGTAATCGTCCACCGACCCGTAAAATTCGTTCACTGTCAATAAATGGATTGAGTGAACGAAGCACACTTTTGTTCGACAGATTTTCTCCTGATTGACATCGCGTGATTTCATCAGTAAAATGAATCCCCTGCACATATCGGACCCAAAAGTTGAATGATAGATTTATTTCAGGCACGGTGATGAAACTGGGGTTGTGATTGGCTGTGACATTTCGACATTGACGAACAAAACGTTGACAGTAGGCTGTGACTCGAAGTAGCTTCCCAAAAGTGGAACAGCGGGTCAGTAACTGATAGATTCCATCAGAAATTGGTTCTTTATCTGTCTTCGTGGCAGCTATGGATTTCACTCTACATTCTTCCATTGAGATGGAACAATAATTGATTTTGTGTGTTGGCCAAGTATCCGAGTGTTTCCACAACCATTGAGACCCTCTCCACCATATGTGATCATCGTGAAGCAGCGAAGATTCGTTACCACGAGATGCGCAATCTACGGGGTTGGGTCGAATATCCACGCACTGCCATTCACTGGGCTTTAAATAGTCAAGAATTTGCGAAACGCGATTCGCGATGAATGTTGTTCATCGACTGGGAGGGCTGCGGAGCCACACAAGAACCACCTGCGAATCAGTCCATGCGAACAGTTTGATGTTGTTTAGGTTGAGTGACTGGACGATCTTGTGAATGAGCTTAGCTCATTCCATCTGCTGCGGTGATGCGTGCGTATGCGACTGCAGCGTATGCCTTCATTGAGGCGTCACTGAAACCGTGTATCTGAATATTGTTGCGGCGTGTTTGGTGGTCGATCCACCGAGGAATTTTTATTATTTCCAAAAATCTCAGATTCTTCCTATATTTCGACCATTTTTCTGAAATTGGTTTTGGTACTGCCTCGTCCCACGATAGTCCGAGCACCCATAGTTCTTCATATAATATTTTTGCAATGTTAGCACTAGGGAATAGCCAACCAAGTGGGTCGAAAATCCTTGATGCTTCCGAGAGGATGCTTCTTTTGGTTATCACCAGCAATTCGGGAAAGTCTTCGATTTTGAATACAAAATAATCTCCCGAAAGTGCCCAATGCAACCCAAGCGCATTAACCGATTCTTCTAGATTCAACTCCCGCAATGGTCGATGTTCGTGGTATTCTGATGACACGTGATCGAGTAGGGTTTGGCTATTTGACGACCATTTTCGAAGCTCGAAGCCGCCACGTTGAAGTAATGCCACCATTTGCTGCTGTAATTCAATCAAGTCATTGACTTCATTTGTGCCCGTCATCCGATCGTCTACATAAAAATCAGCAAGAGCGACCTTGGCAGATTCGTCCTGTGCTAACTGATGGAGAGCCAAATACGGAGCACAGGTGGTAGCGTAGGTTACTGTGCGCAAAGATAATCTTGAATCGGTTCCTCAGGCGATCTTCTCCAAACAATCCGTTGATAATCTTGGTGGTCCGGAGCTACCAGAATCTGTCAATACATCTGTCGTATATCTGCAATGAAGACAAATTTGTGTAGTCGAAAGCGAGTGAGAATCGTGAACAAATTCTGTTGAAGCTTGGGACCGATATGATGATTTTGATTGAGCGAAACTCCAGATGTCGTTTTATGTGAGGCGTCAAAGGCAACGCGTAATTTTGGCTTTGAGCTTGACCCTTGTAACACTCAAAAAACCTTGATTCCTCAAAAAAACCGCATTCTATGTGCTTCAGCCGCTCGATTGCTTCTTCTCGAGATGTTCCAAGTGGCAGTGATTGATCGACGAATGGGAGTTGCACGATATATCTTCCTTCCTTGGTTCTCGGAGGCGTCGATTGGAAGTGCTTTTCGCATTGAATTTCATCTGCTGTGAGTTCCCGGGATGATGTCACATTTTCAATCTCCCAAAACGAATTCAGCATGTTGCCAAGTTTGGTGTTATTTTCGATGATTACTGTCGCATTTAAGGAGTGTGCGACTGTGTTTCGATCGAATCTCCCGAACAAGATGTGCCCCAATTCAGTTTCTTGTGCGAATGGAAACTCGTTGAGAGATTTTGTACACCCATCCATATTTCCTAGAACATCTGCTCCAAGCAAAACGTCAATTTTGTGAGGACGGTAGAAATGAGGATCAGCCAATTGTAACTCATCTAGATGTTTCCACTGTTGTGATTCGATGAATTGCGATGGTAGGATGCCGGTTATCCTCTCGACGACTACTGCTGTGATTTAAGAATGAATTCGACAATCGATTGTGATTTTGCTGCTTCCCTGGCATCAATCCCGTTGATCGAGATTGAAGCTGGTTTCCGTTGTAAACCAATCCGGGTAGTGGCGCTTTCCGATATAAGATTCACTTGTGACCCTGAGTCAAGCAGAGCACGAATGGTGAATTCTTGGTTTTCGGTTGCGACGATCCCAACTGCTGTTGCGAGTAAGACATCTGTCAGCGACGATATGGGTTGTTTCGAAAGAATTTCCGTAGTATAATCGGCTTGTGGCAAATTATCACTCGTTTTTATACTTGTGTTGATGACCGGAGCTCCAGATGATCCACTTGACAGCGACTTAATCGACACTCCGTGCTACGATGTCCCTTCCGTAAACAGTTACAGCACAGATTCTTTTCACGAATTTTGCTGGATTTTTGATCGAACGTGAACCATTTAAATTGGCTGCACTGGAACACATAGTTGAAGTCGAAGTGACAGCAAAAGAATGAGCTGGTTGCGATGAGAATTCACGCTTCGAGTTCTGTTGTGATGACGATGGTTGAGCCTTTAATGGTGATCGAGTTCTTGTTGACTCGTTTTTTTGGCGTGGCGATGACCATGTGGTTGGTCTCGATGAATTTGACTTGGACATCTAAACCATTTCCAATGATTGGTGGGATAGTGCGCTCGAGTTAGTGTCAATTCCCATTGACGATGAGTTTCAGGATCGAGTTTGTCGACGATAATGTGAATGAGAATGATATCCCAGCTAGTGACTGGAACTGTCAAAACCTTCAGACTTCGAACAGTTTCTATAGAAATATCGATGATGCTCCTCAAACCGAGTGCGGATTCAGAAAGGGCGGCGGACATATGTCGAAATCGATGGAGGTAAGTGTCGATGGTGAAACGTCTACCGATCGATTACCAAATTCCTTTTCCAATTCGTCAGCACCACACACGGCCTCGACCTTATCTTGTACGTCACAGTATTCCTTGTACTGTTGGTCCAGATGACCAATCTAAACCTGGATAGCCTACATTTTTACTTCGGTCTTCCGACTGAGTTCCTTGCTGCGTTTGAGTGCCCTTTCCAGACCCTTCTGGAGGGACGACTATTTGGTCGATCTATAATTCACTTTTCTAATTAATTTATTATCATTACGATCACGTGGCTTGACCCGATTCCATCGACGTTCGAAGAGTAAAAGAAACAAAAACTCACGCTGTTTTATCAACTGTTGACGTGATGTGTTTTCTAGTAGATGTCACATAAATTTATCGTGTGGTCACCAACATTGTGACGATGTGTTAGCCTCTAGATGTCACATAAATGTAGTGTGTGGTCGTCAACAACTTGTTTTTAATCTTAAACTAACATGAACCATTTTCGTTTTGAGATGGAAGTTTTATCTCATTTTCTATGTTTGTTATTTGTTGTTGCTAATTATATTGAAAGAATAAAACTGGATCATTTACACTGTGAGTCACTGTAAACCTATACTTGTCGCTTTAGGTTGTTTTACATTTTCATGACACGATAACCAAAATCGAATTCTATCCTGCACAGTAGTACATTTATATAGGTGTTATTATCATTTTGTTATCACAATAGCAGGAAAAACTATAGCCACAAGATAACCAACGCCCATATATTTTCATATAATAACAGCATGACCACATATATGCTCGAAATTAATTATGTACATAAAATTTAAGTTTTATGTTTTTGGGAACCAATTTATTTAAAATACCCCAGGTGATTATGTATTTGGCTCAATTAAATTGGCTGCAATTAATCAAATGTAAATTTGGTTTTATATATGTATATGTATATAAAGTCACACTACGACTACAATATAAATTTATATAGTTTCTTGTTACATTTTATAACCGATCGCATCATCAACCTCTTCACAAATGACATAACTTTTCTTCATTTATGCGATTATGTATATATATATAAAAATAACGATGACGATGGCATGATGATAACACCAATTGTTAAGTGTTGATATCATTCGAAATGTCCGAAAGAATTTAATTGACTTAATCATTTTTGTCAAAGGAGTTTATTTCGATTATCTAATCGTTTTAATTAAATAATTTTTAACAAAAAAAAAATTAAAATGCTGTGCTCATAAAGTACCGAACGGATTTAGATCATTTTAAGCCCACCCATCGTAGTTTTATACATAATAGTTTAATTTAAGAACTATTTCAAAACCAATAGTATTTATTGTATATTTGTTATGACTCCCACTAGCTACAATCACATATATTATTCATGGTTCTCTTATACTTTTCAAAAAAAGGTAAGTAAATACAAAAGTGAGATATTTTAATTGAGACAAGTAACTTAAAAACGGCTACTCGCTTTACAAAAAAAATTGTTGCAAACAAGTATTCGATTTCTACTCCAAAGAGTCATGGTCGTAGACATTTTATCATTTTAATCCTAGATTACTAAATCCAAACTACGTAACGTAATTTATAACATGACGCCAAATGTACTTTTAGAATACTTTCGATTGGGTCTGAATGGTTATCCGAGATAGGACAACGTACGACTGAACACGATAAAAGGGAAAATATACTGACTTGCATAAAAAAATGAGGTGGCTGTGTCGTCTGCACGGCCATAGTAGATAGACTATGGATTTGTTAAAATCGATTTTTTTTTTTGTTTCTGAACTCTGCGATCTGTTCTGGGGCCGAAGCTCTCCCAACTCTTTCACGGTTAATTTTTAACGTCCTACCTTACGCCTTCACCACCCAAATTGAGGACGCACGAATACAGGTTCGATTTTAAATCCATCTGCACATTGCATTGCTCCAGCCAGCCTGCACTGACATGGGCGATGGTTCGGCCCATGGATTCTGCACTCCAACAGGGAGTCATAGTTGTGTTCATTGTCATCACCGATCGAAATCAGGTGATGAAAAATCTCTTTTGCAACCCTCCCCCGTTGAGATTCGAACCCGGTACCTCTCGTAGCAAGCGGATGTTCTGCATTGTTGTCCCGGGATGAATATAGACGGATCCTAATACAAAACTGTGGTTGATGTCGTCAGTGTCCAAGAAAACTTCAGCGAGACAAATATCACCAAATGTGCGGGTGTGCATATCCTGGTTGTTCACGCTGATATCAAGTCGCCTACAAGATGATGTGGCGAAGATATGCTTATATATGGCCACTCCGCCAGCTGCATTAGTGGTCGTTGAGTTGTGGCTATTTATCCGCGTAACGCACTCGTAGTTATGAATATCAATCAGCTCCTCATCATCACGCATCCAAGTTTCGCTTAATGCCAGATAGTTGCATCGCTGAATAACTGAATCAGTTTCAATGTCGCTTGCGTGAGCTCTGAGACTCTGTACATTAAGGTTGAGGATGAGTATTTGAGTGGACGCAGCAGTGTTGTTGCAAAAGGTTTGCGCCAACGTTGTCCCTGTGGGAAGTATGTGGCGCTCGAGTCGCCTGAACTCGTCGCGGATCTCGCGCATTGCCGGCACATCGCTTTCTCTCCTTCCGTGTAAGAACCGGAGTGGCACATCATTCTCGGTGGTTATATACAAATCTTGTAATCTGGTAACTCTGCTGAGTGCCACATAGACAAGCTGCTGTTGCTGCTGAGTCGAATACTTATAAACGAGCTCATTAAATGTGCCACCATGAGACTTGTGGATTGTAATGGCGCAGGCGGGCATAAGTGGAAACTTTACAGTTTTGGTGAGCGATGTGTTCACTATCCGTTGCTTGATCGGGACCCAAGTCAGTGAGAGTTCGTCCGTCTTGCTAATCACATGAGGGCGATATTTTATTCTCGCTTGTGTGCCGATGGACTCGCGTGGGACCTCGATCCAAAGGGCCACCGTCGATGTCGATGCGTCTGTGTCTTCTTCTGTTTCATCGATACATCGTATATCAAAGGGCTCTATATATCGCAGGATGCCGATTGCGCTCTTCACTAGTCCGTCGGCCACGTCGATGTTGACTGTAATCATATATGGATAACCAACAGCAAACGGAATCATGTAAGGCATACCGTCCGACTCTGCCACCGTACGTTTGTGTAGTTTCCCGTGGCATTCCTTTCCTTTAGCGGCCGTGCAGTGCAGTGCATTATGGATGGCGTTTCTGTTGTACATGTCCACGTCCCAATTGCAGTGAAATAGACGTACGGCGTTCGGTGAATGCGTTTTACACCACGTCAGCGACCTGTGTCTCGACTCTATCAGTTCCACTTCAGAGCCATCCAACCGTAATCCGTTACCTATTTTGATCAGAATGCTGGAAAACTGATCATCCGATGCGCGTACCGGTGGTAACTGCCTTAAGTCGCCGCAAAGATAAATTCCAAACCGCCGAATGGTTTATCATAAACAGCTGTAATCTGGCAGCCACTCGTTTATCTTTTGCAACACGGCCGAACTTAGCATACTAATTCCATCGATGATAATGCACTTCACGCCGACATACATATTTCTGTAGCCGTGCAGAACTTCAATGGGCAGCGCGATCTTTCTCCTGGACATACTCAGACGAAACGCAGAGTGCACTGTTGTGCCGTCTATGGCCACTGCCGCCTTGCCAGTACTCGCACGAGCTACATACACATTACGCAAAAAGTTAAGTTGTTGACTGAAACGATTGTAACTTTCCATTAGCAATTTTAATGAATACGTTTTGCCACATTCCGTCGGGCCGGTGAAGAAGAGCTGGAGTGGCTCCGAATTTGCGTCGTGAATTCGATGGATAGCTTCTAGCACTATTTCCCGTCGCTCTGGATTTGTACTCCGCAACAAATCGCAGTACTGCTGCTTGTTTATTAGGTTGGATCGTTTAAGTACAGCTGATATACCGTTGTCCGTTTTGATTAAATCTATGTCTTCCAGATTCTCCATTCCATCCTCACCCAGCAACTGAGCTACAAAGTCATTGCGTGTCTCTTCTACTGGTCTTTCTGTTGGTCCATCGTTTCCCTTCAGAATACATAGGGCCTGCATTTCCGTCATCACCTTGTCGATGTCCACGTTAGCCTCGAATAGGCGACGCCGCTGCATTATGAGCTGCTCGTTGTTATCATACAGATCAAGGAATCAGTTTACGTCCAAGATCTCGACCACTGTGTCAACCAGTTCGTAGCGGCGATACCTGATAACTCGCGGTTGTAACTCGCAGTTGCCTTCTGTATCTATTGATGATGCTCCTACTCTGCATTTGGTCATTTGCGTCATTGCCACCACCGGCCGCTTCATCACTGGTATCGTTCTCGACCACTTCATTTCCATTGGAGCGGTCGCGTTTCGACACGTATCAGGCTACGAACTCGGCCAGATAAACAGACTCGTGCTCCGGAGGCCGCTCTTCCTTACGCTGTATCACATTCTTATTCCAGACATCTGTACTGTCAGCCTCGATGCTTTCACGATTCATTTGTACTTTTCGCTTGCGACTCTTTTGTCTTTCGACCGGCCAAACAGTGGGCAGGTAAAGTACTTCATGGCTTGCCTCGCTCATAGGCTGTCTGAGAAGGTACCAGCTTCCTGTGCGGACATCTCCACTGCGTTCAACAGCTTCACGCCGAGTGCCTTTAGTTGGCCAGTGTAGTCTCTTTAGGGATGCTGTTCCATTAGTTTGATTAGTTCCCCTAGCTGACTTGTTAACGTACTCGACTACATACGCGGCGCAGCTGTACTCATCAAGAATGAACTGGAGATCCATGTTCGAAATTACCACACCAGCGAACCATAGATCAAACGTATTCGTGTATATTTGCTTAATCTCGCGTCTGAACATTAGCGTGGGTCTGAACAGAGTCACTTGAATTGTGTCCAAGTACGAGTCCCTAGTCAGCCCATTGTCCTTGAGGAAGTCTTCGATACCCGTGTAGATGCGTTGCTCATGATTCTGTCGCAGTTTCTTCGCCTTACTTTTGAGGCTATTTCTGCGGCCGGCCGATTGCGGCATAGGAATCAGCACACGCGTCGACTTCATCGGCCAGTACGGAATGCCAAATCTGCACGTCACTTCGCCTCGTTTAGATCAAGTAAATGTGTGTCTTTGAACTTAGATTGGCATAGATACTGTCTTCGGGAACGTCGTATTTGTTCACGGAACACAACGATTCTATCAAAGCGACTGTGTTTGGCATGTTTTCACTCACATTTTCTCTTGGATCGTCGCTCAACCATAGCAGAATGTAAGCATGGGGGCTACCTCGATGCAGAAAGTTGAATCGCGTAAATCACACCGACCGCATCATGTTCATCAGGCAGTCCACGAGTTTGTGGAAGTAGATGCGACAGGTAACCGGATCATCGCTCACCAGCGTGCATCGTTGCGATCGATTCATCGACTCATCGACATAGGGAAACCATTTGCTCAATCTATTTAGTAGGTTGAGAAACTTTGGCCATCGAATTTCGGTCGTTATATTAAATAATTCATCGCCTGGCTTTGGCACCACTACTATGGATGAGGCCCAATCTGATGTTGTAACTTGTGATATTATATCTTTTCGAATCATGTCATCACACACGTTTATTTGATTTATACGAAATGAATCTCTCCACTTTGGTTGAAGGACATCCAACCAATTTCTTCCACATAATGGATGTATATTTTTTTTTTGTATTAATCACTACCAGATCTAAATCATAAATGACATTTTTCCCTTCTTGGTTCACTTTGACTCTAATTTACCCCACTAATGAGCAAAATATTTCTCATAATCCACGACACTACACAACGAGACACCTGCACCGGTATCAATTTCCAATTTAACTTTTTGACCTTCAATTATTAAATATAAAAATTCCACATTTGAAACTTTGAATCTACTGTCTATCTTATTCATGAAGTGATTTGAATCTTTAACATTGGTTGGAAACTATAAATTTGCCGTTAATCTCATTTTTTCCATAACTGTAATGTTATTTATATCTGAACTATTTTCTATATCTCTCAATGATAGGTTGCCAAAGTTTAAACTTGAATCAACATGATTACCAGAAAAATGATCGCCACTTCTCCCCGATGATTTATTAACATTACTTCCATAACCCTTCAATGACCTATCATCCAGATTTACTTCTATTATCTCTAAAATTTCCCCATGATCCAGCTCGCTGTGATGAACACTTCTTCGCTATATGCTCCAATCCTCCACAATTGCAATATACTTCGATTTCTATTAAAGCCTCTGTTTCTCGATTTTGATCGTCCCCGGTAACTGCGTATCTTTCTATTATCACCAACTTTCGATTATACTTGTTTAACGTTGCCATTTTCACCCTTGCTATTCCTATCCATTACATCCAAATCGTTCTCTATTAATTCTATGGCTATTGCCTTCTGCACTATTTGTTTGAACATGGTTTTATTATCCATTGCCATTAAATCCGCTTTTATCCTGCGATTATGAAAACCGGAAATAAATTAGGTTCGCAACGCTCTATCCTTATACGAACCAAAATTACATTCCTCCGCTAGCGAAATCAACTCCACTGCAAAATGGTTTCCGCCTTTTTTTGTACTCGTTTAAAAAAGGGTTTGCGGTGCGAACAAATCCCACACATCGTTGTACTATCTCCTCGTAAGTAAATTCTTTTGGCTTACGTGGTTTACATACTTTGGTAAGCTTTACGCTCGCGTCTGGGCAAATTAAATTGTTTAACAACAATATCCTGATCTTATCCTCGTTCACATCGTTTAGCTCAAAATAGTTCTCCATTCTATCAAAATAGTTCTCGAAATTTTCGCATTGCAGAAATGGTTCTAAAACACCGACAAAATTTTTAATGTTTAAACTCGAGTTTATCGACGTTGTATTTTCCACATCTCGTTTTTATCCACCTCTTTATTTCCATTTTCCTCATTACTTTTTTTTGTGTCGGCGCCTATGCACATGTACGATTTACTTTTTGTTTTTGCAATTCAACATTTCACTAATCTTCTTACAAAAAGGAACTAGCACTCAATTATTACACTTTTTTATTCATTTCATTTAAATTTAAAAACTATAATTACGCCGATGTTTCTGGATTTTTTTTTTTATATTTTTTATTTTTTTTTTTTTTTTCAATTTATATATTTTTTTTTTATTTTCTCGTCACCACTTCTATGTTCGTTCTTTTTATTATAAAAAAAACACACGTGCTCCTCATCACGACTCTCACTCTTATTTTCTTTATTACATCTTCTTTTTCTATAACTACGTGCATTATGCTATAACGTCTAAAAAGACTTTTATAGTTGAATAAGGTGTTCGTACACGACAGGATCGATGTTGCAAGCTTGCCATAAATTAATACGTACTTGAAGCACAATTTTACTGTAGCATCACACACCTGCAATAATCTATTGGTCCTTCGACCCAGGATTTATTAAATCCAAATCAACAGAAGCTTCGAGGGAAATATAGAGTTAAGCGTTAAGACTTTTGTCACAATTAGATAAAACCAACAATCAAACTATCATCCCGATGATTTCCACGGGAATGCTGGAAACATCATCCTTCAAGGTCTAATGCAGCATATTGTGTATCACAAGAGATAACCGTAACGTAAGTAACTAGTTACAGGCCGATAAAGAATGATATCCAGAGCAAAGGTTGTGCCAATTAACACGCAAACGTGAAGGTATGGATGAGCAACATTGTCTTGAAAAAACACACAAACGTCAAGCCATAATATTGCCATAATATGCATTCAACGAAGTAATGAAGTGGTTGAAATCTGATGTGCTTCAGTATTTTAAAAGCAGTATTTTACTACAAAGTTATCTAGTTTCCAAAAAAACAAGAAGTGGGAAAAAGCTTGTTCAAAAGGTTGAATCCATTTCTGGATGTTAGTGCGATTGTTTACGTTGGAGGCCAAATAATTAACTCTGAGGTTAATTAAAATACGAAACTTTCGATGATCTCGCCTTCTAGTGCTCTGATCCCAAAGGCAATCATGTTGGTTTATTATATTAAATGCTGGGTGTGGGATTCTGGTAACTTTGTGGCGACAAAATACTTGATCATATGAGCAAGAGATGTCGCAAGGCAGATAATCTATAGTTGCATCAAATGTTTTGAACTATAAAATTTTATATCGACATTCTCATTTTTTGGTTCGTTTCTTGGCTTATAGATTTCAATTTCTTTTTACATAAGTCGTGACTTCCTTTTTGTACTTGAACAATTTTAGAATGTTGTATCTCATGTTTTTTTGCACATGTCGATTTCGTTGAATGTAAATCGCGCATAATAGAGGTTCATCCCGGTGCTGATGTTAAAGTTCAAGTAGCAACGTTTAAAACACTAAACGGTTTATTGAAGCGGCCAATACATGAATTATTCCGAATACCAGTAAATGATTTTGAATCTAGTGATTCAAGGCTGGCGGAATGTTCCAGTAGCCATAAATTATACAGTTGAAGTATAATATTATTGTAGCATCTGCAATAATCTAATCGCTATGATTTTGGGGTACCAGCAAACGGCAGTCTATTTCGTCCTGCGCAATTTTCAGTTTGGATGATAACAAGTTTTTAATGTCTTATGTTGATGTTGAGCACACAACCTCAACGCATAAACTATTTTATAATACAGGGACAGTTTAACCCCGAACCATGTTTTATCGCTTAGTAGATGTAACAGTCTTATTGTGATGGATTAAAATTGAACGAAGAAGTAATGGCTGTAGATAAATTATTAACTTCTTGTTTTAAAAAAAAAAAATCTTGTTTTAGACAGAGCCAAGAATTACGAATTATAATTTTACCAAGAATTACGAACTAACGACGTTTTTAGATCCTTCTTCTTGTTAAAAATTAATAACGCAGGATTATGAATTTTACTGTTGTACAGACACACACCAAACATAATGATTCTCCTTTTTTAAATTAATTTTAATTTCTTAACACAACAAAATGAGACACGTTTTTACTTTTTCTGAATTCAGCACCCAACCAACATTTTATTCTTTTTTGACAGCTACATTACAACTAAGGCTGTGCATTAAAACGAAAATTTTTTATATTCAACACTTCTTTTGTGTTTTTTTTTTTTTTTTTTTTCAAATAACTTATATTACTACAAGGGAAATCGAAAACATTTCCATCGTAAATGCGAACGACAACATGATTTCGTTAAATTTTGATTCGTACAAAAATCCTAGATGACATAGCAAACGTTTTTAACGAGAACAATAGATGGCGCGACAAACAATTTTTCTTTTTTTTTCACAAAAATTCATTTTTAACATTATAGCTGTCATTAGTGGTATTTATTTATTATTATATATATAATTATATATTGTTATATATATTATTATTATATATATTTATATTATATAAGCCCATTTACTTCAATAATTTCCAATTCCGATTATAAGATTTAAATTTTTTTTTTAGATTTTAAATTTTTGTTTCGTTAATAATTCGTTGAATATAAAAAAATGTAAACATTTCATTCAACTACTACTACTATCATCTATGATTTTTCTACGAACTATATCATGTTAACTCTTGAAATCGACGCGATTTCTCTTAATATAAGTTATTTGTTTTTTTAAGAATGTTCTCGTTTTTGGATACCGTGGTTTTAGAATACCGTGGTTTTATCAACCCAGTAAACCAAAAAAGGTGATGCTGAATTAGTTTTCATCGACGGTAGTGTTGCCGCTACATATGTAACAACAGTTCTTCTTTGTAATACTTTTTCTTAATGAAATCACCTCATGCCATAACATTAAACAAATGCTCAACGTCAATCAGATTTGACAACCAGTTTTTAATTTCTATAAGTTTTATCTTAATATCAGTCAATTATGATTTATGTGGTGGCAGTTTCTTGTATAAGTGTGGTGCAGTCGACAAAAAATATTTTCGGAAAAATTCTTTCTTAGAGCTAGGGCGTATACTTATATTTTCCTGAATAAATATTTTGTTTTTTTCTTAATCAAATTGAAATTAATGGTTTTTTAAAAACAGGATGAGGACATAATGTACGCATTAAGTTCCACGGACAGAGTATGTGATTTCGAATTTAATTGGCATTTCCAGATATTTAAAACATTTAATATTATCTATATTAAGACATTTATTTGTGCATTATAATTTTGGTTATGACAAATGAAACTATTGGACAATGATATTCACCACTAATTTTAAAAAACATTTCTTTTGTTTTATCACTCAAAATCATGAAGTAAGCATCATACCACGGTTTAAGTATTTTTAAGTCGGGAGTTTATGTTGCTCGTAACTTCAGCGGAAGCATTTTCTTTGTATCAAAATGCCGGGTCATCAGTAAATGTTTTCCATGTATTTTTAGGGAGAACATAGAATTTCTGTAAACTAGAAAAAGGATCGGACCTAGGACAGAACCTTGAATATTTCTTATTCCTTGTTCGCTGAAACTGTTATTTATTTTGACTTCATTATTTTGACCATGTCAAAAGCAGTCATTATGTCAATAAAGAGTGCAGGGACACCGTGGTTAGATCTTAAAGTCTCATATGCTATCAGAAAACGAAGGTTCTAAGTTTTAGTAATAAAACTTTTGTTAATTATATATAAGGATTTAGATATATTACTTATTATTTCTTTCAGTAAAATTATATTTATTTTATCAGAACCGCACGAAGGTTTATTTATCATGCCCTTAACAATTATCACGATCTCTTCAGAATTCACAGGCGTTAAGAACATGCTTTTAGAATTTTTTTTTGTCATATAAAATTTGATTAGAGATATTTTCGGCGCCACAGCTCTTTTGCAAATTTTTAGCAATGCTCTCGAAAACTATTTTAAATTCGTTGACGATTTCATTCGGATCATTTTTCTTCAATCGATTTTATATTTTATTTAAAAATTCTCGATATAAAATCTCATTAACTAGTTTCCACTGAGCTTTTGAGTCACCTCTCCTGATTTGTTGCTGTTTTAGCTGATTCACACACCTTTTTAACAGTTTTTTAATTTGCTTAGTTGTTTTTTTAATCTTTTATTATTAGGATAATTCAATGCAAGCGCATCTGCTGCGGATGCCACTTGTCTGCCAGCTGTTGGATCGGCGTTTTACCCACATTTCGACTCACAATTAACCACTCGTCAATTAAAACCACAACACAAAACAAATTCTTTTGTTATTTTATTATAAATTAAACTATTTGAAATTATTAAACCTTATTTTGTTTTACACATATTAAAAAAAATTATGCGTTCAATTTCGCTTGTTTTTCTCGAATGTTATATTATATAAAAAAAATGTTTTTTTGTGTATGTACTGAAAATAATAATGCTGCCATCTGTCGGCGGGCACTTCTAACACATCAAACATTTTTTTTTTTAAATTCACAATTTTGAAATTTAAATATTACAATGATTAACTAATGTTCGTTAACAGTTGGTATATGTAAAATTTGGTCAAAAACATGAATTAATTAGCATAGCATCACAATTTGTTTTTATTAGCAGAAGGACCAAAGAGAAGAGCAAAGGGCAATATAGATTTTATACTTTATTTTTGTCAGACCCCAACTGGAATATTAGGCTCCGAGTGATAAAAAAATCGAATAGGCCGATTTTTTTCCTCCTAACTAAAAATTATGCTAAAGAGACTCAAATTAATGATCGAGTCATTTCAATTTAAATTCCTCACCCTGTATATACATATAAATATGATCGTTTGATTCTGAAAATGACGTTACCAATTTATTATATCGTTAGATACGACTACAAGTTATGTATATATACAAAACCAACACTATTGTATATTATACAAGCCATGAAGCTTGGCTAAGTAAAACATATTATGACTACTATTGGGTGTATGTGTTAGTGAATTTGACTACAGTAAAAATCGAAACAAAAATTATATTTCGCACTGTCCATACTCCTCTAAATTCAAAGTACATAACATTTCTACAAAAAAAACGAAACAAAAATTATATTTTGCGACTGTCCACTCTGCTCTAAATTATTAGTATATAGTATAGTATATTATGAAGTAAATAATAATAACAATACTTCTCTCTCTCGTTAAATAATAAATTTGTTTTTTGCTTTGTCTTAAAGAGCGCAAAATACTGTTGTTCCATCATTCGTATTCATTTTTTATTTACATCAAAGTATATAATAAAAGTATATGCAAATTATACTACGTCACAACACTAATACTTAGGTATAGTAGTCACTTTTTGGCATGAGTATCGCAACTTCATGGCTTGTATATACATTTGTGTTGGTTTTGATATATAGGATCACATCTAATAAGAAATAAACAAACAAAAAAAAAAGTGAAACGGAAATTAAATAATTTATGGAGAATTTTTATGATACATTTTCGTAAAAAAAATTCTAAATTTAGTGACATTTTATAACTCGTAAAAGTTATATAGTATGTGACAAGTGTATAAATTGACATTGTTTTAAAATACTCTAGACATAATTTTAATTATGGCCTCGATGGAAGGTGATGAAAGAAAAATTATGATTGCTCTGTGATAATTTGGTTGAACTGATAGTGATACACAAATAGGTCTGAGAAGTGAGCATATAAGTGAGCAAGATACTGATTTATGTGCTGCAAACGAAATTCTATTATTTTAATAAGTCCAATTTTAGATGTTGAATTGATACTGACACACAATTTATTTATATCAACATATGAATAGCATATTTGGAGTAAAGTTTTGTTATTTATAGCTCACCAAATTTATGTTTTATCTACTATAAAGAATTTATAAATGTGGTAAGGTATGTTCGTTTTCTATCCTATAAGAATGAGTGACAAGTTTCCGATACTTCGGGTCCTTTATCACTCATGATAACTATGTGCGATTCCTCTTCTGGGTAGAGAACGATTTGTCTACTTCTGGTTGTTTAGAATAAAACGAAGAACCAGCTCGGAATCGAATATTATGGAGTCAGAATATTGAGTCGGTGCGAGCCAGTAATGACCTGTAAAAACCGTTTATTATTAATATCGGGTTAACGCAAAATACTTAAACTAAGAATACTAACTCCAGTTAAAATATCACCAGCAGACAATTTTATTAATGCCTTGTTTGTGGTACCGGAAATTTTAAGATTTTTTAACCTGTTTTTTTAGAATCGTACATATTCCTAAAATAAAATAATTAAATAGTTCCAAATCAAGTATTAGTTTAGATATTTTATTTATTTTTTTTATAGGCCAAATCTCTGAGATTCATTAAATTCATTATGAGTCTGTTGGAATTTTCAGGATCCACAGTTGAAATGTTTCCGTTCTCAAGGCATAAACAAAGCATCCAAATTCGAGCCTTCTTTTTCTAATAATTTCTTTTGATGCTGCTGAATTTATTATTTTTATTCTAACTTAGACGCAAATGCTTCAACGCAAATGCTTTTACACTAATAAACAAAATAATAAACTAGACAGTCCGATAATTAAAGGTTTATACCTTTAAAAAGATGTCAGTGATAATCAAAGTGTTGTCATCTACCGGCATTTTTTATAACAAGATTTCAAAAACAAGTGGCGCCAGCCCTATATGACGTAAGTTACAACATTGTTGAACACACGCCTGCATATATTTATAATTTTATTTGTTAACATAACACAGGTTTCTTTGTAAATCGTAGAGTAATTTATTTTTTGTGATTAATATTCCAAGAATACCAAAAGTCATTTCATGCATTTCAATTAAAATAATTTATATCGTTTTCATTGGCATCAAAAGAAATTGATGTACATCAAAAAATGTTGGTGCACATTAATTTTTTTAATGTTCTTTCGCAAAATTTTATTTTCTTCTATATTATCTACCACCTATACATTTAAACAATGTTCGTAAATCTAAACATAAACAAAAACGACACTAAAGGTCAATGCACAAACATGCCTCATTGTAATTTTTCCTTACACTTTGAGACCTGACTCCGAACAAATATAAATTCAAATATTTTCGGAGTGGATTTAACTGATTCGGGGTCATAGAATACAAATTTTATAAAAAATATGACATAACCTCTGAGGTGCCGCAAATTATTTGCAACATTTGAGTAAATTTGTCGACGTTCGTTTAAATAATATTCTATTGCCATTATACATTGGGGTGTCAGTTCACATAAAACTATTATAATTTTCACTTTATTAATTTATTTTAACAATTACGAACACATAAAAGAGTAATGGTGTTCCTTTTAATAACTTCAGGTACTCAAGATAAAAATTCGTTTTTTTTATACAAATAAATTCATGATCATGTCGGACTATCAAGAGTATAAACGAAAGATTTCTCTAGCGTATTGATTATGTCGCTAGTTGTCGGTCAAAGTGACAAAAATATAAATAAAATATTTTGTGAATATCGTGTGCGAATAATGCTAATTGTACATAAATACACTAAACAACGAACATCATTCGTGTTGAAATTATCTCGAACAACAACAAATTAAAAACAAGATAAAAATCATGGCCAACTATAATTGTCATTTATGGGTAGATTCTCGTATGTATCGCAAGTCACCAAATTGCGACTGTTTAATATGGCGGACTTGCAATTCAATTTTAAATTTGTTAGGCATGGCATTCTCGATACATTTAACATATCCGCCATATTCATACTATTCAGCATAGTGCTGAATAAATTTTGACATAAGCAAAATAATTTTAATTGTGTATTGTGTAGCGGTTGCACAATATATATATATATATATATATATATATATATATATATATATATATATATATATATATATGTATATATATATATATATATATATATATATATATATATATATATATATATATATTTATATATATATATATATTTATAAATTGATTTCAAAAAATAATTCGATCAAAAATGTTGATCAAATCTCGCAAATATTTTTAATTTTTACTTGCTAGTAGATCGCAAAACCGGTCGAGAATGGACTAGTGTCAATCATGTTCAGCTCGAAAATTGCTAATTTGCTCGCTAGAATGTAACTATAGCATGCCCCGGTTAAACCATCTTGTGGCACTTATTGGTACTATATATTTTGATGGTACTGCCTCTTGCTAATAAATAATTTGAACGTGGTGCTTTTTTCGAAAAACATGATCTATTCTACTTCTCAGCAGTGCTAAATCATTTTTAAAACCACAATATAAAAAAAGTAATAAAATTCAAATCGTTTTATAGTAGCAACAATGAAGTCGGCATATTATGTGGACGTCCGGTTTCAAAGGGTCACCAGAACTTAGTTTCTTAAGAATTAAAAAGGTTAATGGATCGATGCGTTAGCACAGCGAGAGCGACAGACAAATAATAAGTATTTTAATTTTAGACGTGGCAAAAAACAAAATCGACACAAGAACAACAGGCATAGATTAAAAAAAACAAATGATTTTCACAAGTCTACCAAACTTAATGGCGGAATAATTATACTTACATACTTAATTATGGGTTTACATATTTATAAGGTTCAATTAGTTCAAAAATTAATGTCAAACCAATCATTACTATACCCGGGTTCTAAAATTTCTAAATTTTAAAAAATAGGTCACGCTTATGGGATAACCCTAGATTAGAATGAAGTTCTAAATATTTCGCAAATTTAGTTAAAAATTCCAATCATGTGAATAAACGTCAACTTTCGATTTATGTTTGTTTAAAACATCGCGAGACATGATTATGCATAAATTAACGTTGGCTTTATGACGTTTCGACGATTTTCTAAACCTATAAATTGATGGTTGTGTTGTGCATAATTACAATGATCAAAAATGATTTATAGGCGAGACTATCAACTAAAAATATTTGTCTGTTCAATAGTATATGGTAATCGATAGTTTAGTTGAAAAACTTACCCGTTCGACGAGTTTACGAATATCATCTGCAAATAAAAATGATTTTAAAAAATTGGATAAATTTTAAAATTATATTGATTCAAATTTATTGCAAGCCACTGTGGTCGAAGGCAATTACTAACAGTTTCGGTTAGAAAACAAAAAGCTTGTTCAAAGTAAAAATGACGATTTAATTTTTACTTCTTAGAAATTGTCACCAGTTGTCACTACCAGCTCAAAAATTTTACTAATTACAAGTTTAAAAAAATGACAGTAATTAAACTTTTGTGATATTTAATGCTTTAAACATTAAATATTTGTATACTAAATTATTTTAGTTTTGATCTGCAAACTTATAATTAATGTTTAAATATAAGATTTTCAAACATTTGAAATAAATTACTAACTTCACTCACAAAAAAAATCACTCACAAATTGCTGCTTATAATTTTTTTACATCATAATAATATGTTATTGCAACTAGCGGCAAAAGATTTTACTCAATATATTATAGTGACATCTAGTGGTATAATTAAAAAAAATAGAACAATAGAGTTTTTCCAAACAAAAACAATAGATGGCACCACCTAGGAAGGTAGAAATTTTGACAGATAGACATTACCTATAGATTATAAAATTAATTAGTGACTCTGGCGGAAAAACATAAAAATATAGTTCTATAGGTACGAAAAAATAAACGATATTTTGATTAATTCTATTTTATACCGCAAAACTATATTTTCAGCTATTATGGAATCGTCTAATAATAAACTAAATTTTAACATTTTCCCACATTCTGTTTGGTTTTGGCTTTTACCAAAATTATATTATTAGTATATTTCAAAAATACGGAAATACCAAAATTATTTTACCACAAAAACAGAAACCCACTGATAAGAGAATGATAAAGTTCAGGAAATATCCACAAAAATACTATATTTCGAATTAATTTGGTGGTGTGATCACAAGTGAAGTTATTGAAACATTTATTGATATTTTAAATCACTGTGTCTGCGGAGTTATACTTGCACGTCTGTATTGACGAAACAAATGATTTACGTTCGTATAGAAGCCTAAGATACTATTTTGCTTATAGAAGGAATAGGAAACTTCTATTAAGTCTAGGAATGATAATGGATATTAAAGTTTTTTTTTTTTTTTTGTAAATTAAGATTTTTCTTTGGAAGAACTCGTAAAGTGTCGCATGACGTTTTGGAACACAACATAGGCCGGTTTTGGTTATGTTTATTGTTATTTTCCATTTGTTATAATAAAATTGCAGCGCGCATGTAAGGCTTTTTCTAAAGTATCTAGATACTCCCTTAAGAAACACCTGCTAAAATACGATAGAGCCCAGAGTAATTGTTAAATGGTCGCTCGTTTACATAACTTGAGTTTTAATAAAAGCCTATTATACCAGACATTTAGAATGGTGACTCGAACAGACGATTTATGATTAAGGCTACTTTTGATGTATTTGGTGAGACGCAATACATGGTAATTTGTTGAGTGACCCGCTCTAAAACTAAATTATCGGTTTTGTAAGATTGCATTGCTATCAAAATGAAAATTTAATTTGGCAAGTAATATATTTTCAAATATGTTTCCTATGTTCGATACCAGACTTATAGGCATGTAGTTTATTTTGAGAGTAAAGGTCTTTACTTGGCTTTACAATTGGTATGACGTTAGCTTTTTTCCAAGACTTTAAAAGCCAAGGACAAGGAATTTAGCTGGAGGTTTCAGGATATCAGCAACAAAAGGATGCTAACATCAACAAATCGTAATAGGCATAAGTCCAAGATTTCCATCAATCTTCAAGACACAAGCTAAACAAGATAAAAAAAGAAGTTATCCTAGCTGACCCTAATTGCGATATGACGGACCTATTGATCTTTTAATAGGCGCTGACATATATGGTGAGATGATGTTAGAAGGTGTAAAAAGGGATCCGCGTCATAAGTGTATAACGCAAAGAACAGAACTAGGATGGATCATATCTGGTCCTCTTAGCCAAGAAAGCAGCATCCAAATTACAAACACTTGGACTTCTCTGGAACTCGTCAACAGACACTTTTCAATTTAACGTATCTTTGCCTGAAGCTAAAGCGACAATATTCAAACGAACGATTTTATCAGAGGCATCAAAACTTTTCGATCCGGTAGGATGGTTAGCACCAGTAGTAAACCAAGCCAAAATTCTTCTACAAGATTTATGGACTTCTGGTAGGATGAGATGAAGAACTCCACATTTATAAGAGGAAAACCACAACATGATAAAAGTTTTGTTGCCAACAGATTAACAGAGATACAGTCCAACACCGATCGTAGCCAATGGCATCACGTCGTTTTCAATAAAAATCCTGCTGAATATCCATCTCGAGGATTAAACCCAGCTCAATAATAAAAAAATAATAAGACATTTACAACAACAGTGAAAAAACTCCATTTCTAGACGGAACCGACTTGCTAAGGTCGGGGGAAGACTAACCAATTCAAATCTATCATTTGAAGAAAAACATCCAATAATACTGCCCGCGGTCACAATTACGCTGTAATAAAACAACTAAAGGCTACATTGCTATGCCGCATACCGAGGTTCATATCAAGAAGAGGAATCTGTTTGAAAACATTTAGTGATTGCAGCACAAATTTCGTTGCAGCAGACAAACCATTCCAAAGGCAGGCAAAGCAACAAGAGGCAATAATTAAGAGTAAAACAGCACAGATGGAGACTGAGTGGTATTTTGTACCACCGGGCAGTCCTCACTTTAGAGGAGTATGGGAAGCCGGAGTAAAGTCAACAAAGTAATACCTCCGCAAAGTAATTGGAACTCATAAATTTACTTTTGAGAAGCTCTCAACACTTTTGGTTCAAATAGAGACATGTTTAAACTCTATGACATTAGCATGTCTCTCAAATGACTCAGATGATGCCGGATTTTTAGAACGGCACACTTCCTGTTAGGAAAAGCCATCAAATCAACGCCTCAACCTGATATTGAGAGTATCTACAATGTTACAATATGGAACTTGCTGACTAAAATCTGTCAAAGGTTTAGGAAAAAATGGGATACGGATTATCTAACACTGCTACAACGCAGGCCAAAATGGTTACAATAACAACCGAACATTCAAATGGGAGAACTAGTAATCCTCAAAGATTAACGATTGCCTCCTACGCACTGGCCACTAGCAAGAGACATTAAGCTACATCCAGAATAGGATGGCCTGGTTAAAACGCAAAGAGACAACAATCCGTAGCCTATGGGAAAGGGACTCTCGGTACCCGTAAAGGGAAACCCAAACCCAAACCAGCCTCACAAGCAAGCAAAAAATGTATCTAAAGTTAACCATCTTGCATTAGTAGTACTCCCAATTTGCTACATACTGGGCCACGCGCAAGTCCTGGTCCAGATTACCCCTTTCAATCACTCGACAGGCGTATATTTTGAAGATCTAGGCAAACTCGATGTCGTAGCCATGAAATGGATTTAAGTAATATATTACAACATTGGGAAGAAATAAAGGCTTTTGAACAAGCGCTACTAGAATTAAGAACAGCCTGCAATATTTTTCCTAGTCTCTCACCAACATTTGACATAAGCTACGATATAATTTTACAACAACTAGAGTAGCAATTCAGTCTGCTATTAAGACAATGAACTCTTACAATCAATCAATAAGGAAAGATGTCGGCATAAACGAGGTCTGGGAGATTCGATAGGTGTTATCGTAGCGAGGCAAGTCAGTATAAATCTCAGTTTGAGAATATTAACCAAAATGAGATTCATCTAATGGCGGTAATTAAAAATCAAACGTCAATAATAGCCAACACGATCAAATTGGTAAAACACAATTCGAACCTCATAATGTCATCAATAAACAACCTCATTAGGGAACAAGAGTGAAGCTCAAGAATACGAGGAAAGAGTTTGTACCATAATTATGAGCATGATCGAGTTAATTTTACTATTAAAAAATCTTGAAGACACACAACAAAATTGCCAGCTCAGCTATAAGACCAACTGCAGCTAATTCAAATGATATTAACGATCTCAGTCACATATACCAAGGGATGGATATTCGTAGCAGGGTAACACAACGGAATGTGATAATTGAAATTATCCTACACTGTCATTTGCACTCGATTATAAACTGCTAGTCCTTATACCTTATACAGTTCATCTAGAGCATTTTTCATTACTATAACAACAGAAGAGGTAAACCATTGCTAATGGTTGCAATCATCGCATTTTCTATGTGAGATATCCCCAATTTTCAATACAATGACGACGAAAGAGCAATGCGAGGTAGCAATCTCGCAGCGAAAAATGGAGCTTGATACAATATACAAAACCAGTACAATAAGTAGCAATAGTCTCTTTCTATGAAAATAGGCCCATCACCGAAGTCAAACAACATAGTATATTTTTAACGAAAAACTGGGCTGTCCCGTTAAAAAAAGGGATAGTTGGCAAGTCTATACACATCTCCGCAATCTATATTTGACAATTTTTATCTACAGTATTTTACACTGGTTGTGCATTGTGTAAATCAAAGAAATGCTCCTTCCATGTGTTGAGCAGGTTTACTGCACCATTTTCGCTTAGCGGTTTTCACAGCAAGAATGTTTTGTTTCCTCATCTTCGTTTATCTGACCTACACAGTTGTGGTAAGGTGGGTTTTCCTGTGATCCTTGACTTGTACGAAAACTGGCCTTATTCATGTTTCCAAGTGAATAAGAGTTCTTATGAGGAAAGAATGTGCTAGCCACAACGTCATGCGCGATCTAAAACACGTAATGTTTCCCCCATTATTGGACGATCACTACTCACTACACCACACCAATCACTATTTTGAACCAGTATTTTTTACTTGTGGCCCTAAAAGAAATTTAATACCAAGAATGCCGAGGTCTTCTCCACTGTAAAATAACCTTGGAACTCAGGGTATCCACTTTTTGTCCGTCGAGCTTCATAGAGAGATGCAGCGACTGCACTCGGCTGACTTCAATTATTAGCTTTATAAGACAAGCAAAGAACACTGTGGAGGTCTTCTAAAGATAGCATGCTTATGTAAAAATACTTTAACAGACTTGCCCCCCTGATCACAGGTACTTAATAAACTCTAAGTGGATGAATTTGCAAAATATTTATTCTCAATTGTCTGATTGTTGATGTTATATAGACCAGCAATGGCTTGTTATTTTTGTTATTGTTATAATAAGTTAAATTGGATTATCATGGATTCGGTCATATATAATAACAAATTTTGGCGGACTTACGTGTTTGGTTTTATGATTAAAGAAATTATATTATATTTTTTTTTGTTTGTACTATTTATTTTGTCTCAAATAAATATTTTTTAGTTATTTTTTTTTTTTTTTTAAAAAACCTGTTTTAATTGTACGAAACGATCTACATATTTAGATTATTTTATTTAGTGGGACACCGCGAGATGATGCTGTGCAGAAGAACGAATATTACTTAAGGGAATTCTTTTGAAATCAAACTTTTGGAAATTCCAAATCAATCAATTTGATGTTGAGTGATTATTATTATTATTTTTTACGATCATTTCATACTCGTACGATTTGTAATACTATATATATTTGTATATATTTAAAGTTTAACCACCTCAAAACATTTAACTTATAACATTCCTTCATTTGTTTATTTCCAGATTGAATATTGCACGTGAATACGATATACAATAAAAATGTCACGATCATTAAAAGAAAAAGTTGGAATAACCGAATTATCAACAAATAGTAGTAATCTATGGCGATCGCTATTGGCTGAATTTGTAGGAATATTTATTTTGAATTTCTTCGGTTGTGCATCGTGTGCAAGTGGCAATGAAACCATAATAGCATTAGCATTTGGTTTAGCTGTGTTTATGGCAGTTATGGTAAGTAAATTTTGATTTTTAAATAAAAAATAAAATATCGTTATGGTCGTCTGCCCTTCTTGGAACTACGAAAAAAATAAACATATCACGTATGACGTATATATATAAATAATATATAAATGTTTATGTTTATAATGTAAACCTATTGACATAATATATATATATATATATATATATATATATATATATATATATATATATATATATATATATATATATATATATATATATATATATATATATATATATATATATATATATATATATATATATATATATATATATATATATATATATATATATATATATATATATATATATATATATATATATATATATATATATATATATATATATATATATATATATATATATATATATATATTAGGATCATTCCATATGGAATTGTACATGAGTTGCAGTCGATGTCTCAAAAATTGTTTGAACTATATTTATTCGATTTATAAGTAAAAAAAAAAAAATATTGTAGAAGAAAATTTTTTTTCTTCTCTCTCTCTCTCTCTCTCGAGGTTCACTCTCTTAATGTTTTCACTTTTTCAAGGAGTTTTGGGTACATGTATTACATTTTTGATGATATTTTTTGAACGGTTTGGCCGATTTTAGGTTTCTCAACGGTTTTTAAAAGCTACAAAACTATATAAAATTATAAAGTTATTAGTTTTTAAAAAGTTTCAATTTTAAAAGTTTAGTGATCCTTTGAATCTATATTTCTTTTTACCTCAATAACAAAACAAGTATTTTTTTTAAATTTTTTTAATTACCGTTAAATCACTTGTTAATAATAACACTTTATTCTGTAAAAAAATCAGCTTGGCACTAGAACAAAAATGTTGAAATACAGGCCTCTGAAATCAAAATTGTATTTTCTTCCGTACCGAAACTTATCTGTTTTCGGAATTTTCTAAATATATAACTTTTGAAACCTATAAAAATCGTATCTTTTATTGATATTTTAATATTAAGGTAGATTATGCTAGTTAAAATGTTACCTAAAATTAAAATAAAGTGGTATAATAGTGATTTGTAATTAATTTTGTAAATTGGTTTCCATAAATTTTACAAAAATGCCGTTTAAATTATGCTGTAACTCATATATCCTATATATATGTATATATGTACTCCGCATCGACGTAAGAATTTACAGATTCGTAAAATAACTGGACCTGTTATATCTGCAACCTGCAACAACTGAACACAGAAAATTATATTTGTGGTGCATGTTGCATGCAAATATTGAGAGTAACCGAAGAAGTTTCAGATACAACTAGCAGTCACACCACACCAAAAGAAAGAGAAATGGAATCAGTTGACATGATTCAAATTGAGGAAAATGAAACTATACTGCAGGCTACACCAAGTTATAGGAGCATCTGGATTAAGCCCATTAAATAAAACAAAATTGGGGTGTAAAACATATGGATAGGAAAAAATACAGAGGGTATCTTTAATTTCGAGTCTAGCAAATCAAATTCCAGATCCAAGCATCCCAAGTTCCTCTGGCATCAGTTTAATTAAAAACGAATAGGATTCAAAAAAGAAACGAAACAAAATCAAAAAATGTACTTGCTAACCACATTGCCAGTTAGTTGGAGTGAAAAGCGTATAGAAGAAGAATTTGGAGTAAGTAGATACACAAGCAGGCAAGTGAAACAGCTAGTTGCTACCAAATGCCATTATATATTTACCCAGATTCTATTAAGGGTAATCCAATATCAGAAGATGTAAAAGGTAGAATTTTGGAACATTATTACGACAATGAAATAAGCCGAATATTGGCGGGCATGACAGATACAGTGAGAGTCCGTGAAGGCGCAATAAAATTGAAAAACACTAAGAGGTTTATGTTGCTTAACCTAAAGGAAGCATACCATAAATAAAAACAACAAAATGAAGATGATCGGATTTTCAAAATTTGCAATGGAACGACCAAGAGAACGTGATTTGCCAGGAGCTTCAGAGGTAAATTCAGTATGCATTACACATGAAAATGTATGTAGGCATTACACATCAAAATTCAAATTTAATGTACTCAGTAGTCTCCAATTTAGTTCAACCGAGCGATACCAAAGAAGTTTAAAAATATGTAGTGTGCAATGATGAAAATTATGATTGCTGCACAAATATATGTTCTGTTTTCAATACAAAGCTTGATGATTTCATAGTGGAGATTTTTATTTTTAAATATTTGTATTATAGTTTGCTAAAATGTATTAATGTTTACTAACACAGTTTAAAGAAAATTTGAGTAGGAAGAAATATAAACTATTGATTTCAAAGGCCTGTATTTCAACATTTTTGTTCTAGTGCCAAGCTGATTTTTTTACAGAATAAAGTGTTATTATTAACAAGTGATTTAACGGTAATTAAAAAAATTTAAAAAAAATACTTTTTTTGTTATTGAGATAAAAAGAAATACAGATTCAAAGGATCACTAAACTTTTAAAATTGAAACTTTTTAAAAACTAATAATTTTATAATTTTGTAGCTTTTAAAAACCGTTGAGAAACCTAAAACCGGCCAAATCGTTTTCAACTCTTTGAAAAAGTGAAAACATTAAGAGAGTGTAACTCCAAAGAGAGAGAGAGAGAAGAAAAAAAATTTTCTTCTACAATATTTTTTTTTTTTTTACTTATATATCTAATTCAAATTATTTGTATTCCTATGTATAGTAATTAATAACATATGAATTTTTTTTTTTTTACATTTTAATTTATAATTTGTTTTAATAAGTGTCATAATCTTTCAAGTATAATGGTTTTCCTACCTTCCTTTTAGGTCTGGTGATTATATTGTGTCTGAACTGTCCCTCAAAACCTTCTCTATTTCTATTTAAATCTATTTCATTACCTTCTACCCTCGTTAATTCATCCTCTCTTGTTCTATTTCTGTCCATACTGATATTTCCGTTGTTTTCCTCTTGCACTTCATTCGATTCTTTATCTAAATTGTCATAAACGCTGTTGGGGATTGTTATAAATGATCTTTTATTACTATCTCTTCTTAAGTGTTTCCTATTTCTATCTAAAATGGTTCCGTTTTCTTTCATAATTTTGTATTGTCTTGGACTAGTATTTATCTCTGTAACTATCGCTGGCTCCCATTCTTTATTTCTATTCTGAACTCTAATTCTACCTCCTCTTTCGAATTCTTGTAAATTTCTAGCATTTATGATTTTTCTCCTGTCTTTTAATTAATTTATCATAAATCTCTGAATTAGTATTTTTCGTTACATATGGTAATATTCCTCTCACTTCTCTTCCGTACATTATTTTATTTGGTGATTCAATCTCACTTGATATTGGCGTATTTCTATACTCTAATAACGCTAGGTAAGGATCTTTTTTATCATAGCTCGCTTTCCTCAATAACCGTTTCAAAGTTTGTATTTTCTGCCATCCCATTACTCTTTGGATAATGCGGACTTGATTTAATATGTATACAATTATAGGTTGCTGCAAAGTCTCTAAATTGTCTACAATTATACTGAGGACCACCATCGCTTCTCACCACATATGGTATAACTTGTCTTGCAATTATTGATTTTAATATGTTAATTGTCGCTACACTTGACATGTTTGGTAGCATAGCCATTTCTACATATTTTGAAAAGTAATCTATTACCATTATATAATTATTATTTTCGAAGAAAAATATGTCCGTACTCCTTTTGATTTGAGTTTTGGAATTTTAAACACGTCTCGCAATTATCTACAATGTCATCTATTTCTTTATTTATGTTTGGCCAGAAAATACTTTCTCTTGCTCTTAGCTTAGTTTTTTCTTTACCCTTGTGATTGTAATGCAACCTTTTTATCATATCCTTTCTAAATTTTTTTTGGTACTACTTTTCTATTATTTTTCCAAATTAGTCCTTCATTCTCGAATAGCGTTTCTTTATACGTAATATATTCTTTAACATTATCCGGTATTAAATGTTTTCTGTAGGCCAACCTGATCTTATTGTACTTTTCAAATTCAACATTTCAATATCGTTATTTGTTTCCTCAATTATTTCTTATATCTTCTTGTCCGACATATTTTCTTTTAGCTCTATCATTAATATTGATATATCTGCCATCATATTATCTTCGTCCATCTCGTCAGTGTGAGTTCTAGATAACATATCTGCTATAATTAGTTCCTTGCCTAGTCTGTGTACTAGTTCAATGTCAAATTTTTGTAATTTTAATCTCATTTTATGTAGTCTTATTGGTATTTCGTTCAATGATTTTTTAAAAATTGGAATTAAAGGTTTGTGATCACTTTCGACTACTAACCTTTTCCCTGCTATGTATTGGTGAAATTTCTCACATCCATACTCAATTGCATTTATTTCTTTTTCTATCTGTGCCCAACTAACTTGTGTTTGAGTAAACGCTTTTGACCCGTTTGCAACCGGTTTGTTATCTTGCATTAAGACTGCACCTACTCCCGTACTACTAGCATCCACACTTAAAACACAGTCTTTGTTTGGGTCATTAAAAAAAAATTTTTTGGGCACCAAACTTTTTCACTTCGGTTATAAAATCATCCAATTTTTCACCCTCACGTTGCTTTCTGTTAAAGAATAAATGTCTGTTTATGCTTTCATTCCTTTTCGGTATGCAGTATTCTTCAAATGCTTTGATTACGGAGTCGTATTTGCCTTTTTCTTTTATCTTGAGAATAAATGTTTCAAATTTTTCTGTTGCATCATCGCGTATTACGTACTTCAAGATGGCGACTTTTATTTTATCCGCTTTCGTGTCTGCTTCATTTGCGATTAAATAGTTTTCAAATTTAATCTTAAATTATTTGAAATTTTCTCCTAAATTGCCTTCAAATGACAACGGATTTGGCACACATAACCACATTTTCTCCATTATGTTTCTTTAATCTTACTTTATATTTCCACTTCAGATTCTATTTATAAATTATATTGTATTTTTTTTATTTAATTTTGATCTCACTTTATTTTAATCATCCGGCTGCGCCATGTTATATTTATATGTTTTCTATATAAATATTTCTTATATATTCTTAATTTAATTTATCCGATTTATTTAACATCTTTTATGTATGACCTTTATGCGACCATCTATCTTGAATGCTCTTTTCTATCTCCCTATCCTATTACCATAAACATTATAACTATTCATGTCTATTAGGGTTGCCACATTTACACTTTATTTCCTTTGTATACTACTATCTATATGTGACAATTGTCATATTCTAAAATCAAATAAAACTAAGGGTCTGTGTCATTTAATGTTAAAATGTAAAAATGTAAAAATGGTGTTAAAAATTAAAATTTTGACGTCATATATGAATTTATTCACCACCAAAACAAAATAAAAAATTTAACGCGGTATGGACCGTATCTAAATTTTGACAAATAATGTTAAAAATTTTAACCTCACATTTAAGTTAAGATTGATGTGATAGTAAAATAATAAAATAGTTAAAATAAAATAGTTAACAAAATCAATCCCCGAGAAATTTTATTTCCCCTAATTTTTAACAATTTTTTTTAACATTTTAGAGTCTTTGTCAATGTATTAAAAATAATTAGTTAAAAAAATTGAGGAAAATAAATAATCGAGGGGAAATATTTTTAACTAAAAATTTAATTTTGCCGAGTGAAATTTTTGACAGCTATACATTGTACAAAGATATACACAAAATAATCGCATTGGTAACAATATATATCTAATCCGCATGCGGTAACAATATATATGTATCGGTAACAAACATATTATGCGTATTTTATTAGACACAGGAATAAGAATTCAAATAAAAATTTTCCCCTCATTTCAATATAAAACCAACAAAAAGTTGGATTGAAATTAATTCAGACGGAATGCTATTGTTTTTGTAAAATTCCCAATAAAATATAGTTTATATACGCCAACTATGATTTTAATTTTATTATTTAACCACAGTGATTTTGTCAAAAATAAGGTTATGATTTTTTAAATTCACTTGTCAACATTTATAGACGGTCTCTAACTCGTTAAATTTTTTATAGATTTTTTGAGGTGAATAAAAAAAATACTTAAATTTAGCTGTCAAAATTTTCATTTTTAACATGTTTTTAACACATTCACAAAGACCCTTAACTTTAATTGACACAGACCCTAACAACATAACCTATTAAAATGAAAACGCCTAGAACAATACCATAAGCCTAATAACAATACCATTACCCAATATGTAACTCATTCAGATTTCCGTTCACTTATCTGTGCGAAAAACATGCTGTTACAATAGAAATAAACATGAAAAGTACACGTAAAAACGTACTACTCGCTAAAGAAAAATGTCTCAAAAATTCCATATTCGGTGTGCGATAAAGAAAAGAACAAACTGGAATTTAGACAGAATTGCGTGCGAGATTAGAATTTTTTCCGTAGTATTTTCCATAATATTTCCGTACACATGTTAGTATGCAATTTATACTCGTTTCCAACCGAAAAGAAGGTAGATTACATACACACATTTATTTGGATATATTTGAATATATATAATTTTAAATTGCCGTTATGATTTTCTTCCTCAAACGGTCCAGTGCATCCATTATTTAATTAACATATAATTAACACATGTGATCGGGGTTTCTAGAAGTGTTGAGGGCATAAATAAATCTAAAAATAAAGATACAATATATAAAACACGATTGATTCCATAACAAATTATTATTGCGTCATTTTAACATTTGCACTAAAATATTAACCCATTCTTATAGGTATACAAATTGACATTTTGATAGTTTCACGTAATAAATATTTATTTAAAAAATTTTAAAATGCACATAAAAATATTGATTGTTAATAAAATTATTAAATTTTAAATTTCAGCTAAAATTTAAATAATTATTATAGACAGCCTGGTAGACTAATCTTTTGCAATACTGGTTTTTGAAATGATGCCCAACTACCCAGTACATGTGACGTTGTTTTAATCGTACCTGTTCAGATTTTTGTCTCACGTGATGTTTCCAGTTGAGCCTTAAATCTAAATGCAGACCAAGGTATTTTGCCGATTCAGGCTGCGGTCCATTGAGGTATATGTGTAGACTGTTATTTTTGTGTCGGAGCGTAAATGTCACAAGGGTTGATTTAAGCTCATTAAGCAAGATTTTCCAGTCAATTGTCCATTTAGTAACATTGTTCATTGCTCGTTGAAGATTTTCCAATGCAATTGGTTGTGATTCGTCTACTGACATAATTACAGTGTCGTCAGCAAACGTGCCGATAAAAGTTTTATTCATTGTAGGTATATCCGCAGTGTAGAGAACGTATAGGAAGCGTCCCAACACGCTTTCTTGCGGCACTCCAGCTAGCGTTGGATAACAGTTTTGTGGTAGCATTTTGCTCATCATGAATGTTAATTCCTTATGCCAAACCCTATTAAAGGGCTGGGATACGCATCCAGAAATAAGGCGGGCAATATTTATTTTCTTTTAACACTTGCTCAATTACCGTAGTTATTCGATGGACTTGATCCATTGTAGAGTGGTTATTCCTGAATCCAAATTAAAAATCAGGAACATTTACCTACGGCTTTAGACGTTTTCAGAGTAGTTTTTCAAACAGCTTTGATAAGGTCGGATGCAGTGAAATTGGTCTGAATGATGTTACTTCTTCATCTGGTTTACCTGGTTTCTTTAGCATAATTATTTGTGCCATTTTGAAGGATTTGGGTACAAATGGTGCCTTTTTTTGGTTAAGACTTTTGTCAATTTCTTCAGCAATTTCCACTGGCGTAACCCTTTTAAAATCCTGATTTGGCTGATAAACAGGTGTTACATCAATGTTGGATTCTATGTCATGGGGTTGAAACAGTGTTGCTAGGTGTTGAGCAAAGAGTTCCGCTTTTTCTTTGTCTTGTCGAATCCAACCGCCTTGAGCATTTCTTTTAGGTGGTACTCCAACTACAGGTCGATTAAATTTTCTGGATGCTTTCCATAACGAGTAGTCCTTATCCGTTTATGGGCCTAGCCCTCTTAAGTAGTTGTCGAAGCAATCCTGTTTGAAGCTTTTGATTAGCCTATTGACTTTGTTACTTATTCGATTGAAAGTTGTCTTGTCAGTGGGATTTCTGGTGAGATGCCATATTCTCCTTGCCTTTCTTCTTTCCTTAATTTGTTCGCTGATTTCAGCCGGGTATTTGACTTCAATCTCCACTTTGTCCTTTAATTCTGGAGTAGCTAAACTGGTAGCAATACGAGTGTATTCAATGAAATTGTTTGCTTGTTGTTCCAATTCTTCATTACTTTTAATACTAACTTTTAATTCAACAAGCTCTTTCAAATTTTCTCTGAAGAAATCCCAATCCATGGATCTGTTAGTAATAGTCCCCTTCAATAATAAATCTTGGACCGAGTTTATTGAAGACGTTATGAAGTTGTAACTTCTTTGGTGTATGCCGTGAAGGACAGTATGCTGTCGCAATATTTAGATCTGCGCCATTATATTGGATTGAGAAAAGTTGCTTGCATGTTGCTTTCACGAATATCCTCTTGTTGATTATGTTTGATATTATTTTTTATTAGTACAGCTGAACCACCTCTGACTCTTTCACTAGGAGGGGTTGTCCAGTAGGGATTAAATCCCTTTATTTTGATAAAGTTGGAGAACTGCGTTTCTGAAATCAGTGCAATATCTCTGTTGTTTGTATGGAGAAATAAGTCCAGTTCTTGGGCTCGTTAGTTTAGCCCATTAGCGTTCCAGGTAAAAATGCGTAGAAACGAATTAATCATTCGTGCATATGCTGACTTTTTTTCCTTGGCGGAAAGAAATTACTTTCCAGTTTTGCCACTCTTTCTGCTAAGTGACCAAGTGTCTTTAGATTTTAATAATTTCAAAGTTATTAGACTCGTTATTAACTTCTATGTGTTTGTTGTTTTGGTTTGATTCATCAGCAGATAATTTGGTGATTTGCGCATAGCTTTGGTTTGTACTCGCTATACTACGCTTGTTATATTATTCTGTCGACTTTTAATTTTGTTCTAATATACACAGCATCCTTTATAATTTGCAGTATGTCCTTGTTGTTGAGAAAGAGCACATAAAGACGCGATATCTGGTTGTTTTTGCATTTTGTCGTTTGATGATTCTCAGCACATTTAAAGCATTTGGTTTGGCTATGTCCAAGCTGTTGACAATTCGTACATTGTGGAATGCCCCTTGTTTTGTTAGGTGACTCAATTTTATACAGTACGCAGGTTTCTTGATGTTGTATACTTTTTTATTGTTGTCTTTTTGTTTTGAGTCGATGTAAAACAATTGAAAGTGCTTCCTGTCTTTCACACCATTAGTTGTGACCATTTTGTATATGTTGGTAATACCTGCGACATCATGTCCCATTTTTCCTAAGTCTGCTTTAATTTCATCGTAACTAATGGAAGATGGTAAGCCTGTGATTACCACTCTATGAGCCTTTCCGCTCTCCAGCTGGTAGGTGTGATATTCGATATTTTCTAGTTGGTTACTAAGTTCTTTCTTTAATTCTTCCAGTAATTTTTTGACCTTTCTGTAATCATTTTCATTTTGAAAGGTAATTTTAATGTCACTATTTGAAAGCGCCTTAAAATTAGTTGATTCACTATAGTGGATTTTATTACTTTTTGTCGAAAAATTTCGAAATTATTGATATCGCTCACAAAAATGGGTGGAGGCAGTGGTATTTTTGGGTTTTTTTGTTTTGTGTTATTGTTAACACTTTGTGTAATATTTTTTTGAGGAGTTTTCATTTTTGTGCGCCTACGTTTCTTAGAATTTCTGTTATCAGCACCTGAAACTTCGTTTTCCAATTCTTCCTCATCTGTGCAATACTCCTCTTGACTCAGAACGTTGAATATATTATTTTGTTGATAGACTGGAAATTGCCGCAGCAACCAGTTGGAATTATTTGAATGAATTATTTGGCTGAATATGGTTTGAAGACAGATTGTTAACTCGTACTGAATCCTCAGCTTTCCTATTTTTCTCCTTTTCTTTTAGTGTAGAGTTCTCCCTCTTAAGTTCAGCAACTTCATTGCTCAGCTGTGCGATTAGTTTCTTCATTTATTGAAATTTATTTAACAGCTCCTCGCACTGTTTATAATATTTGTTGATGGCATTTGTTCTGATAATGAAGTTCCTTTTTCATTGGAAGCTGCATCTTTTTCAAATATTTTGTTTGATGATCTGATTGTAATAGAGCTCCTTCGGAATCAAAATAACTTGTTCAAAAACCTCTTTATTTAGATTATGTCTTGCGGACAATAAACTAATGAGACTTTGAGTTTCTTCATGTTTTTCGTTCTCCGGTTCCCAGCCGGATATTAAGCGTGGTAGAAAACGTAAACTTATTTTGGCATTTGACGTTTTAGTTCAGCTTTAGAATATGTTGAATTACTCTATTTCCATTTCAGATTCCTTTGTTTAATTTTTCATATTAGTTTAGTATAAAATCGAAGTTATTTCATCAACTGTTTCTCGTCTATCTAGGCGCCTGTTTAAAGCTTCAATGCTATTCTATGAAGGGGCTTGCCGTGATTTATCTCAATTTTTTCCTAATTCAAATTGGCTCTCTGTGTCAACTGTCTTAACACTTCTAGTATTGTACTATTACTCATGTGGTTTTTCTTAGTGTTTCTAATCTAACTCTTATGTTTAAGATAGCTCTTATGGTGAAGATGGCGTCAATTTTTTCTTTGTTACTGGAAGTAAGCGTAAATGAGGAAAGACCTCTTTTAATAACTTTAAATCAAGTGTTTTCTGATCTGCATTTTCTATTTAAATCCCCTGTCGTTTGAAATATTCTATAATATACTATTTTGTCGAGATTAGATTCGCCTAAAAAGCCTTATATGTGTCAGACTCCAGTGTATTGATTTTCCATACGTCGGTGGTTTTTCTTCTTTTGTCTTGTCTCGCAGTTAATCTGAGGTGGTTTTTTTTTGTTTCGTTCCTACTGAGAGTTTCAGACTGGGAACAATTAGCTACTTCTCGAAAGTAGTCCGCTCTCCTTTCCTTGCTGAAATGGAGTTTCGACTATCCATTCTGTCTGTTTTGTTAACTCCTCTTGGTCAGTATGAAACTCTATAGTTTCAATATAGTTATAGTACCCTTTTTCAATTCTTTATTTTCCTTCATCGACTGCTAAATTTAGTTTGTAAGCGGATTTGCCATCTATTCAATTTCATTAATTGAGCGAAGGTCCGCACTTTGTAATCATAGAAAGGCTTCGTTTTTAAACCAAATTACGCATAAATTGAAGTTCACATATACTAGCAACTAAATTCTCACTTAGTCGTGCAGCTTTCGGCATATGCACTGCCATTTTAGCTTGATAGTTTAAATTTTTTAATTCACCTCTTGTGTTTAATTTTCCCAGTACCTTCCAAATTTAGTGGGCTTCCTCTTTTCGCCACCTGGGATTAAATTGAGGTGCATTTCCATTCGAAATTGAAAATAAAAAAGATGGAGGAAATTACACACCCTATCTGAGACAGGACAACATCGATGTAGAATTGCAGTGGACATTACATCAAACAGTAACCTAGCGTAATCGTCCAAAATCTAATCATCTTATGCATACTTTACGGAACAGATAAAGGTATTAAGACCAAACGCATAAATTCGGACCGCTTATCAATTTTGAATCTAAAGTTCACCATCTGTATTGTTATGGCCGAAATGAGAGCATCTTAAAAAACTAATGACAGAAATTGGTCGAATAAACACCAACCCTAGCATCGAGATTGGTACTCCCTATCCTCCCATCAGGATTGGTAGCTTGGGTTTTGTAAATTATCGAATTATAGCATGAACATTAAGGTTTTAAAGAGTAACCCTCATGTATTTTCTGGATTTTTGAAAATTTCTGACTGTGGCAAACTTCACAGTTTTATTGGGGTAACCATCATGTATTTCCTGAATTTTGCAAAATTCTAATTATGTCATAAACATCCCAGTTTTAATGAGGTAACACTATCTTGTATTTTCTGAATTTTGCAAAATTTATAATTATAGCATAAACATTAAAGTTTTAATGGAGTAGCCATCTTGTAATTTCTGGATTTCGGAACCATTTTCAACTGTCTCCAAAATTTCAGTTTTAATGGGGTAACCATCATGAATTTTCTGTATTTCGGAACAATTTCGAACTGTCTCCAAAATTTCAATTTTAATGGGGCAACCATCATGAATTTTCTAGATTTTGTAAAATTTCGAATTATGACATAAACATCACAGTTTTAAAGGGTAACCCTCATGTATTTTCTGGATTTTGGAAAATTTCGATTTGTGTCATAAATATCACAGTTTTAATGGGGTAACACTATCATGTATTTTCTGAATTTTGCAAAATTTCTAATTATGGCATAAACATTACAGTTTTAATGGGGTAGCCATCATGTATTTTTTGGATTTTGCAAAATTTCTAATTATGGCATAAACATCACAGTCTTAATGGGGTAACTATCATGAATTTTCTGGATTTCGGAACAATTTCGAACTGTCTCTAAAATTTCAGTTTCAATGGGGTAACCATCATGTATTTTCTGGATTTTGGAAAATTTCTAATTATGACATAAACATCATAGTTTTAATGGGGTTACCATCATGAATTTTCTGGATTTTGGAAAATTTCTAATTATGGCATAAACATCACAGTCTTAATGGGGCAACCATCATGAATTTTCTGGATTTCGGAACAATTTCGAACTGTCTCCAAAATTTCAATTTTAATGGGGCAACCATCATGAATTTTCTAGATTTTGTAAAATTTCGAATTATGACATAAACATCACAGTTTTAAAGGGTAACCCTCATGTATTTTCTGGATTTTGGAAAATTTCGATTTGTGTCATAAATATCACAGTTTTAATGGGGTAACACTATCATGTATTTTCTGAATTTTGCAAAATTTCTAATTATGGCAAAAATATCACAGTTTTAATGGAGTAGCCATGTAGCCATGTATTTTTTGAATCGGAAATTACAATGGCCTAACCATCATGTTTATCTAACGATCACCCTGTATATATCAATTATGTTATGCACGTAGGATGGTTTACTAACCAAATTTAAAACTGACATCATGTTATAAACAATGTATGCCCCAAAAAAACTTTCAAAATAATAAGTCATCCGGTTGATAATGACCTATGATGTGTTTATTTATTTTTGATTTGTCTGGCTTAAATATTTGCATAATTCTTATCACTACGACTACCTATTAGTTAGATATCCGGAAATGATAATAAATAGTTTCTATATAGATAATATTGAAGACGGAAATAAACTAACTAAAATACATAATTGCTAATTGATTACTTCGTGTAATTGATAGAATGTGACATGAATATTGATTTATTAATTGATTGTTTAAAATGTTTTTAAATTTTTTTTTTTTCGTTTTTATTTCTTATTTACAGACAATTGGACATGTAAGCGGTGGACACATAAATCCAGCTGTAACGTTTGGTATGATTGCAGGAGGAAAAATAAAAATTGTTCGTGGTATATTATATATAATCGTGCAATGTGCTGGTGCAGCCGCTGGTACAGCATCATATCGTGTATTAAGCGCAAATCCCGATGCTGTTGTTGGACATACAAATTTAGCGGGCGGTATTAAACCATTACAAGGTTTAGGTATCGAATTCTTTTTAGGATTTTTACTTGTACTATGCGTTTTTGGGGTGTGCGATTCAAACAAACCCGATTCAAGATTTATTGCACCGTTGGCTATTGGCTTAACAGTTACACTTGGACATTTGGGTGCAGTTCGTATGACTGGTTCAAGCATGAATCCGGCCAGAACATTTGGAACAGCTGTCGTTTATAATGAATGGGAAAATCATTGGGTAAGTCTGAATTTTAAATAATTGTTTTTTTGGTAAAAATAAATATACAGGGTGGGTCATCGGTTGGTTTTATTTTTACCTCAACGGTAAACAAAACTAATCTATTTACTAGTTAGTAATTTTATGAAATTTCCTGAGGTCGTTAATGCAGGCTGGCTCGATCAGGTTTTACGGGCCAATCGCCATTTGGTAAGCGCAAAAGTCGATATTGGCTGCAACGGCTTCTCGGAGTAAAGAGACAAACATGGCTTCTTATAGCTGTCTAAACAAATAACAAGGGCTAGCTCGCGATTGATTCCGACTGACCCGGTTTCAATTATTACTTGTAAAAGAAACATAAAAACGTTACTGGAGGGTGGAGGGGAATATTTTTGTTTAATACATGATTGTCAGGAAGACCAGGCATTGGTTTCTTCTATATTAAAGTGGCTTAACTTTAAATATGTAATTTAGAAGAATCGAAGGCCGATTTAGGAAGCAAAATTACTGTACTCCATCTACAACTCATATTAGAGCAAAATCTACCAAGGCCCAAACTACGGATATTTTACCAGAAAATCTTGGGAGGAAGTGAAAGGTTTAACTTATCTTTGTAAAAAGGTGGTTCAGCTCAGCTTATTTATCCGTAAATTATCTAACCTAGAAAAATCTATAAATCTGAAACATTTTGATTCGGAAGTGAATGACAATTACAAGAAAAAACTAAAATATGGTGCGGTATAAGTACGGAATCGAAAACAGAATAGACTCACATATATATAATCTTCCCTTTTCTACTTAACTTGCCCGAATTCAAAAATAGTCCAAATAAGTTTGCTTCGCATAGTTCGTCGAAAACAAAAAACAGAAATCATTTGTTAATCGAAAATAGATCATTTATGGCCAGATTATTATTCCAAGACAAGGAAATAAATAGGAATAAATAAAATATGATGGTATCAACATTATTTGCACCCTGGTGGATAATATCGCACACCTCTGTTTTCAATATTATAGGTTAAAGACTAAAACATTTAAATTAGCTAGACATCGACGGACTACGGTTTTAGCGGATGGCACAACCTGCCACAAAAATCATTTAGTATAGAAAGACTGACGAATTTTATTATAGGCAGTAAAATCTGTAGCTAACTTTTTTAATCGACGAGGGGTTCAATATGCAATAACTTGCAGCTGCCCTTATAAGGTGGGTGAACGTATATACGGGTGTATCTGTGAAACGGGAAAGTCTCCGGAGATCATACATTAGGAAACGGTTATCACCAAAAAGAAATGAGAAGACCTAATGGAATCGGCATATTGTTCGCATACTAAAGATTCCTAGTGGAGTCCTTTCTTATTCAGAAGAAGAATGGTGATTGGAGACCCTGCGGAGATTAAAGAGCCCTCAATGCCGTTACTATACCGGATTTATATTTTTTTCCGCATCTTACGGATTTCACGTATCAACTGGACTGATGCACAGTTTTCACCACATTAGAGTTGATTAAAGCAAATCATCAGATTCCAGTTGAGCCCGACTATATCACAAAGACTACAATTTAACTTTCGGATCGTTTCTATTTTAGTTGCATGACATTTGGAGATGAATACCTATGTTTCGACGGACATTGGTAGGAATAGGGAAATATTATCGTCAGGGTGCCCGGAGGAAATAGTGTGCTAAAACCAGATCCTATGGGCACTAAATGGCTTTCGACCCTATAAATCGGCAGGCCCGGACGGTATCATTCCAGTGGAATTGCAAAAACACTCGTCGAGCATACTCCGATGGAGGTGATTATATTCCTAGGAAATGGACGGAGGTTAGGGTGATTTTTATCCCAAAAACGGGGAAGAATTCACAGGCCTACCCAAAAGACCTAAGACCTATAACTCTATCATCCTACTGATTGACGTGTACATACGTGCAAAAATAAAACCCAGTAATTGGGCGACTTCTCAGCATGCCTACTGGAAAATGAGATCTGTGGACAAGGCTCTGCATTCCCCGGTGCGAAGAATTGAAAAATCAATCTACTCGAAAGAGTACTGTATGGTAGTCTTCCTCGATATAGAGGGCGCCTTTAACAATGTCTGGTCGGAGCCAGTTCAGGAAGGACTGACTTTCTTAGATGTGGACTACCCCTTAAGGAAGTTGATAAATCAGATGCTTGAATGCAGGATTGTTAACGCGGAGATAGGAGAATCCACCATTAGGAGGCGAGTAACTAGAGGAACTCCGCAAGATGGTGTCCTATCACCTTTTCTCTGGAACATAGTAATCAATACATTACTTTTGGAACTGGAGAGGGAGGGAATAGGGGTGATAGCGTATGCAGATGACGTAGCGATCGTGATCTCGGGTAGGTACCTAAGCACGATTAGGGAAGTCATGTAGCCGGCGCTCTTAATCATTACAAAGTGGGCCAGCAAATGTGGGCTGGGTATAAATCCATCCAAAACAGAGCTTGTACTCTTCACTAAGAAATATAAAATTTCGGTAGTTGACCCTCCTGCCTTAAAAGGTAAAGCACTGGCCTTTACTGATAAGGCAAAATTTCTGGGCATAATTTTCGACAGTAGGCTAAATTGGAAGCCCAATATTTTAGAGAAAGTAAAGAAGTCTACCATGGTTCCGTACACATGTAGGAATGTCCTCGGTAAGAGATGGGGTCTAAATCCAGAGCTGATACACTGGCTCTTCACTACTGTAGTCAGACCGATTCTGATGTATGGGGTGAATGTGTGGTGGCCAGCACTATAGACAAGAAAACTTATAAAAATATGATAGAGAAGGTACAAAGAACGGCCTGCTTGCTTATAAGCGGGGCACTGAGAATAACCCCTTCACGTGCTCTGGAGACTATGCTCTACCTTCTTCCTGTCGGCATCTTTGGTAAGCAGAGAGCGGCAACTACGGCTGCACGACTCTCTGCCGTGTTTGAGTGGAAATGTTTACAGACGGGCCACTCGACGATTGACAGTTCGCTTAAGGAGGACTTGGCGAATAGTGACTACACAATACCAGTTGTATGCTTTGACAAAGGCTTCTAGACCCTTATCTGCTCAAGGGAATCCTGGGGGGACAGGTCAACAGCGGAAACTGGAAGTATATAATTCTATACTGACGGCTGCTAACTAGACGGCAAAGTTGGAGCTGGAGTCTATTGTGACAAATTAAATGTGAATATATCCGTTCGTCTTCTTGATCACTGCAGTGTGTACCAGGCAGAAGTGGTAGCGATTGAGGAAGCGCTGACTTGGTTGATACATAATATTATATCAACAAGGGATTTAACAATATATGTGGACAGTCAGGCGGCAATCAAGTCGCTGGAATCCATTTCTCTGACATCCGTGGTGGCATTGAAATGCCGCTCATCTCTTAACGAGATGACTGAGCATTTCAATATCCAGATAGTCTGGGTCCCCGGTCACTCGGACGTTCTGAAGAACTATAGAGCTGACGAAGGTACAACTCTCCAATTGAAACCGGAAAGGACAAATCTGGGGAGGTCTATAGCAGCGCTTTTTATGGCGCTTCAAAGGGAGGTGATACGACCGCATATTTATGGCAAAGGCATTATAGTAGCGGATGCCTTGTCAAGAATTAAAAAGATCCAAATTTTACCGTCAATCGATTATGCAGAAATTGCAGACTAACAAATTGACGATGACGAACTAAAGACTCTATGGGATAAGAATTTTTTTTTCGAAACTTCGACTGGATGTACCAGACCATTTACAGACCAAGGTCTTCGGACTACTATTTACAACCCTCAAGCTAACAGACTAATAGAAAGAGGACACCGGACACTAAGGCAGCCTTTATGTGTCTTCACAGATTCCACTAGCTCAAAATACTACCTACTGTTTTATTCGGTTTACGGACGGCGTGTAGAGACGATTATCAAGCCACTTAGTGGAAAATTGTTCAGAATAAAAAAAACGAATCGACAGATTAAAACCTTGTCATCAACAGACAATCGATTTTCAAGATGTCAACATGAATCATCAGCATCCGTCTACTTCATACAATCAAACTACATCATGTACACTCCAGGATAATAGGAACTTACCTATATAAAGAAGCACAAAACTGAATTCATTAATCCTGTGCCCTTGATTAAAATGGTTCCACGTACGGCGCGTCGTAGACGACATATTAAGCACCCGTGTAAATTAGGGTTTTAAGTAACGGTGACCATACATTTTAATGAGTAATGAGTTTCCGATACTGAGGATCGGCAAATCCCTTGAAACCGTGCCTTGTATACCCTACGTCCACTGCTAAAGTCTAAATACCTTGCGAATGTCGACAAGCTAAAGTTGAAGAAGGTGTTGGTCAGACCCGTTGCTATGTATAGATATGAGAGTGGTCCATGACGGATGACTATGATAAGCCATCATTATAACATTTGAGAGAAGAGACATCACTTACCGTGTTCTCTTCAACTACGAGATCTGGAATTCGATGAAAATTTCTGATATCGTTCATGAAATAAAAGCACAGCAAGTACACTGGCTCAGCCACGTTCTACGAGTCGATCCTAAATGGAAGTTCGGGATTGAAATCGATGGGATCAGACTGTTGACTCGGTAGGGGCCTGTGGCCATCGTATGCGGGTGATAATGGTAGTCGTACCGCGTCGTTTCGAACAAAAACGTACTTAGTTTGGCGTAGCGATGGGTGCTCAAAGACGTCCTGCGATGTGATATGGTGTGCTGTGACCGTTGGTTGCAAAGCGCTCATATTTTGCTTTAAAATTTGTACGACCTCGGACTGGGGTGTTGACGTGCTTCCTACGAAAATCCCACCGGGCAATCGAAGAGTCGTTCCGTATAACATCTCAGCTGGTGTTGCACCGATATCTTCTTTGTGTGCTGCGCGTAGGCCAAGAACGACGATTGGCAGTTGGGATACCTAATCTTCATTTTGTCTACATGTAATAGCAGCTTTTATCGTCCGATGAAATCGTTCTATGATTCCATTCGCTTGCGGATGTCTTGGTGTAATTTGCAAATGGTTGGTGCCAAATATACGATTAAATTCCGAAAAAATTTGCTTCACAAATTGACGTCCTTGGTCAGTCGTTATTCCTTGAGGTGTTCCAAAGCGAGCAATCCATCCTGAGATCAGCGTATTGCCCACGCGCTCAGCGGTCATGTCTTCCATTGGAATGGTGTCGGGCCACCGAGAAAATCTGTCGATTATTGTTAACAGATATCGATGTCCTTGTGACGGAGGCAACTGTCGTACAATATCGATGTTGATGTGCTCGAAGCGTTGGGACGGCGGTATGGTTGTCAAAAACGGAGATTTAGTGTGAACATAAATGAACTTCGTTCATTGACAGGCCATACAATGTTTGACGAACGCTGCACAATGTTTTTGAAGTCCGGGCCAGACAAATCTATCAGCGAGTAATTTGGTCGTAGCACGAATGCCAGGATGAGCTAAAGAATGAAAATGACTAATGACTGCATTTCTGTAATTTTGTGTCACGAACGGGCGAATAGAATCACTTCGAAAATCACAGGTGACAAAGGAGCGTTAGGTAGACGTTAGACAGACGTCCATTCGATTTTACTTTGGTCGTTCTTTACGTTTCCTTTGATCAGGCTAATTTGTAAGATAAACTGGTGTTCAACAGCATGTGGGATAAAAGTTTATCATTGCTGAAAAACTCTTCAGCTGCTTGGCGACTGTTGGCTTCGGAAACTGTTCGTCCATCTCGACTCTATGTGGTATTGGTTTCATCAAACCGTTTGGAGTGATTACATGGCCTAAAAACTCGATCTCGTCCTTAAAATAAATAAGGAAGAAATATTCGCATTTCGCAATGTTTATTCGAAGTCTAAAATCTCGAAGTCGCTAGAAAAATATTCGAAGGTACTTACGATGCTGCAGCTCATTCTCCGAAGCGATGAGGAAATCATCGATGTATCCGAACATAAACGGCAAGTCTCTTGTAGCATGACCGCTGGAACGTCTGCGCGGCATTGCATAGCCCAAAGGTCATATACAGAAACTTAAATTGCCCAAATGGTGTGATTATGGTTGTCTTGTGAATATCTGCCGATTCTATTGGAATTTGAAGAAATGCTTTGTGCAAGTCGATCTTGGAGAATACTTTTTTGTTATACACCGCGTTTGCACAACCTTGAACTCGTCTTTGGCAGCTTGGAGCTTGTCTGGTGACAGACTTCGTGCCTTTGCGGAGACTACATGACCCTTTGTGACGATGTGGTATTTTACACCATTAACCGGATGTAACAATGAAGTTGCTTGCGTAACATCCTTGAATTCTTCCAGCAGATCAACGATTGGATCATTAATGCTAAACGTTTTGAGTTGCAGCGGAGTGCTTGGCAATTGGAAACCCATTGACTTGAGGGACGTTATAGCTCATCGATGAGAGCGTTGTTCTTTACGTCGACAAGGAGGTCGTAATGGGTGAGGAAATCGGATCCATCAATTGGCTGACTTACATCTGCTATCATGAACGTCCAGTGACAAATTCTCCGTAGTCCGACAATTAATTTTAATGAGCATTCACCGAAAGTATTTATCGGAGTACCATTTGCTGCAAAGAGCTTGACGGCTCTCGGACTGTGTTTCGATCGCTGTGCAGGTGGCAAGACAGAAATGTCTGCTCCAGTGTAAGTTAAAAACGTTCTCTTCGAAGATGTATAGCAAGTGTTGTTTCCTTATGTTATCCCAAGTTGGGATAGAAAAATAAAACTCACTATTTTCAAATATAATTGTTGTATACAATACAACAATTATAGTCACTTAATTTATTTTACTTTACGCACTGTATTTCTTATAACTTACAATATATGCTGTGTAGCAATAAAATTATAATTATTAATTATAATTGTTGTTGTTGTTGGTTGGTGATGATAATGTTGTTAGTGATGTCGGTCGGACGATGTAAATCCTTTGCTGGTTTCAAATGGAATGGCCGAGTCTCAATTATTTATTTTACTTGTTTAATACAAATTATATATCGCACCATCTAGCGGTGCACACCATAAACTGGTGTACTCAGCAATTACAATCCAACTCCGAAATTGCTTGATTGTCAACGTTATGTAAATAGACGACCAATTTTGACAGTCGTGTTTTTGTTTTATTATGATGTAAATATATAATCAAGTTGATTATATATTTACAAATAATATGTGTTGTGATTGTGTTGTAATAATATGTACGGATGAGTATTTTATATATACTCACTCGCTACAGATGAATCAGCAATGAAAATACGATTAACTTCTTGAGTCGCAGATGCAAATGAATCTGCGTGATCAGCCTTGTGCTTCGAAATTGTTTGTTCGGATATATAATATATTCTTTTGGATTGTCGGTATTGATGGCAGGCAGATTATTCGACCATAATTTGTGCCCTACTCGTTTTTTTTTTTTTGTTTCGAGCATCTATGCCATATTTACGATGATAAATACAAGTAGTTGATCGAGTTCGGCTTGAATTACGATGAACTTTATGACTCTCACGTTCATCGTTTGCAGAACCCGAATTCGAATGATTTTTTGAGCGATTTCTACCTTTTCGTTGATACAATCCGTCGACTTTTCACGTGAGTTCAGCAAAGGCTAGCTGAATTGTATCTCCGTCGGAAATTTGAGATATATGGGCTGGTACCTCAGAAGTTTCAATGATGGCATCAGCGAGCATTGCTTCGTCATCTAAAGTAATGTGGCCAGGTTGTGTGGCATTTGCTTTATTCCCCACTATCTCTGCACGAACTTCTGACGGCATTTGGTCTAGCCAAAAATGTCTGATTAAACCAAGCTGCTCCGCCTTTGCATTCTTGCAAGTGTTTCGCATAATGTTGAGCAAGCCCGTCGGTTTGTTAGTACCTCGTGGAATTCCGGCTAGCAATTTACGAAGTTGCTGTGTTTCACTATCGGCAAAATTGGCAATGATTGCTTTTTTGAGTGGTTCGTATTTATTCCCATGACTAACACTTTTTAGGACACCAGCTACTTGCGTCAATAAATTGGTGTTCAGTGTTGCAACCAGTGTGTCATACTTTGCTGCGTCATCTTTAGCAATATTTCGACGATTGAACCAAGTTTCTAGCTGGAAAACCCATATTTCCACATTATCTAGACTAAATGTTGGTACTGGAAGGCGATCGTAATAATGCTGGTTGTGCGTTGGTTGTTGAGGCGTATTTGGTTGCTGTATCGGTTGTTGTTGCATATGTGGCTGCTGTATCGGCTGGTGTTGTATATGTGACTGCTGTTCGAGTAGGCGTTGCATTAATCCCGTTAAGTGTTCAACCTGTGGTCTTAACTGCACGGTTGAACAGAATTGCTTGTAGTAAAATCTGTAGAATGCGCTCGACCACCTTAAATTGAGCCGTAGCGGAGTGGTGAGGTTACCGTTATTGATTGTCGTCCGCCTGGCGCAGCATATAACGGATTGGTTTGCGACTGTGTTGAAACTATACTCTTTGTTTCATAATAGATTCCCTTTCAATTTGATCGACTTCTCCTACATTATTTCGATTGAAAGCCGTATCTATCGTTGCCGCAGCTGATACAACTATTGCGTCGATGCTGGATGTAGATCCGCCACTCGTGGAGATATTATTTATTTGGTCAGGTAATCACGATGAAATGTGTTTATGGATAACTATATTATAACTATCCCGTTGTATCACACCTTTACCGTTATTTAATAAAACTACCACTATTAGCGTGAATCGACGTGGTTACGACGCACTACGGAAACCATGGCACCGCTATTAATTACACCAATATTTAGCAAATATATGTAAAGTCACTATGCATTCAGGATTTTTTGTTGCATATATATCGTTGGAAGTTGTAACACGAGGTAATTTTACCGTTATGCAGTGATTTTGCTACGGAATGTTTATGTTTGCTATTAATTTCTGTACCGCGAAATTGATCACTAATTCCTCACAATATTTAATTTTACAGGTATTGCGATTTATATATACGTCTGTATCGTTCCGCTTAATTTTGTAGACTTACTTTTCGTTTTGTCTTTTCAACCCAAAATAAATATAATTATTTTGGGTTATACCGTCAAGGCGTGTATATTTTAGGTGTCACTACAACTGCTACAACTGACAATATGTGTAGAACAGATGTCACTACAGGCCTGTGAAAGCCGTTTTATTATTTTATTATTATAAATGGGTTACGCAATTGCATTAACATTCGTCTTTAGTATCAATGGTAGAACAGAATCCGACCAGCACTTTGCTTGATGTTTAGTTCTAACAATTCCGCCAGTACCGCTTCAACGTTCAAAATAGAACATTGAAAATTGAGAGGAACTTTGATGAGATTAGATAAGATAGTTTTAACTGTAACGCGCTAAAAAAAACAGGTAAAAGATTACATTGTTATAGAGGTCATTACGACACATGGGGCAACACCAACTGTTCAATGTTATTGCCAGTTCAAATGCTTAGCACAAAACTGCAAAAAAAACAATTGCTGACCAGGATCCATACGTGAAAACACCGGCTACAAGAACCAAATCAAGAATTATTATTTGATCGAGCATGCGAGTTAGCGCTATCAATGGAAACGTCAAAACAAGGCAATGTAGGAATGTCTAACACCCCAAAACAATGCAATTTTACGGATAAAATCGGAATAGCCAAATTATTTAAAAGTGTTAGCCCATTTTCACAAAACAAAAGAAATTGGTCACAGTCACGAAATTTCCACAAATTCCCACCAAAAATTCATTTCCGTTCGTATACAAAAAATATGTTTACTTCTTTGGGAGTCTAATGGCCACCTGAGACATATAAGCGAAGTATAGACCAAATGTCTGTCGTAAATAATGAGTATAGTGCGATGGAAGGGCGCGGCTGGATTCGTCATCTGGGAATTTCCATGACAGAAAATTAAACGCATCCTGAAAATAATCAAATTAATTCTATAAAAAATATGAGCGATTCAACGCTATTTTGGAACTTTTACGTAAGCTCAACATACATTGAAATAAAAACAAGTGACAATTTTTTAAATCGGAGGGAAATTACCTGGAATAATAATCAGCGATGAAAGGATCAGAAAATCATTTGAAAAAATTAGAACTGTTCTTAAGCCATCGCGTTACTTTTGTAACTGTATAATTTTACTTTTGTAACATTATACAGTTACAAAAGTTTTTAGGATTGGTCCCGTATTATAACAAGTATATTCCAAAAGCGTCATCTGAAAAGATCAAATGAATGATGTGAGTTAGCGTAATCATCCCAAAAACCTTACAAACTCTCTTATTGGTTGAACTACATTATACACGCCCAGGCATTGTCAAAATGAAAGCTTTGGCATGACCCTAGTGTTACCGAAAAGTATGCAAATCATATTCGAACTTTAAGGCAAACGCAAAAAATGTTTCAATACATCGATGGAAAACCCCGCAGAAGAAAATCTTCGGACTACAGCATGAAGTACGATATATGACAAACGCTATACAACATAATTGCAATTAAACATTTAGAGTGGCCGATCGTTTACAATTATGAAATTACACAAATTCACAGAAATGGCGATATGGCATAATTACCGAGAAATTGGTAATAGTATATTTGGTAAACAATTCATGGTAAAACTGGATGACGGTTAAATTATTTAATTCTCTTGAAATGTGAAGTGCCACATCATATTACAAGGAATTTGGCTGGTAACGGCGTAAAGTAGGACGTTAAAGTATAACTGCGAAAGAGTTGGGTGAGTTTTAGCCCCAGAAAAGAATAAATGGTTTAATAAACAAAAAAAGAGGCAAAAAAATAAGAGTCCTTCACAGCACCCAATGGTACAATGGTACCCCTACGAACACAGGGAAAAAAATGTAAACCAATCACATAATCAAACAAACTTAAGACGCATGTCACTCATCAGGAAACGACTTAAATGCTTGGACTTAAGGTTACCGAGTATTTTTCACCAGGATTTTTCACTTACGATTTACCAGCAAATCTCCGGGCTCAGGGTTTGAGAGAAAAATCTACGGGCGAAATAATAATTATACAAAAAATTAAAAAAATGTTGAATTTTATTCAATTGGTGATGGGCTAGGCAGTCGCCGGTGAATAATTTCCTAAGCTCGAACACTTCTTCGATTTGGCAACTGCGCGCCGACTCTTTATAAACAGTCAAGTGAAATCTCACGAGTTACTGTAGGAGTAAAGGAAGGTGTTCGATATGTCACAAAAACCATCATGCGCTGTTGCATATGGATAAAACGCAAGGTGATAACCATATACAGGTGCTATAGTTCCAGTTCCAAAGGCATCTAGTCACTTATGACTATAGTACATCAATTACTCATTAAACTACTTTTAAGCATATTACAGCCATTGCCAAACGCACAATCGTCAAAGACTAGAAAAACCAATACATTTAGCGCATTAATTCGAGCTCCTGCTATATTATTACCTATCGCGGTAGTAAACCCTAAAAGCCAATATGGGCTATTCGTTGAAATGTCGCTTTCTTTTGGACTCCAGATCTGAAACATCATTCGTAATTGAATCATGCGTCCAGCAATTACATCTACCAAGGAATAATGCGCGTTTAATTATTACTCAACTTGGGCAAGTCGGTGTAGGTATATCCAAAATTACCGTTGCCATATAATCAGCTTACTTCGTTGAATGCATTTCAGTACAAGCATATATTCTTCAAGCATATATACAGTAAAAGCATAAATTGTGCCTGAAGTACATTGGTCTTACCAACTTCAAGACCTTGAGCAAGTGGCATCACTTTAAAAACCTCCAACTTGTGAATCCTACATTTAATGGTCCCGATGGTGTTGATCTTCTGACAGCTGCTACAACCATCACCCAATAGCTATCAATACGATTTTTGGATGGGTTGTCGATGGCAACACCAGAGACTGCGGGATCCATTGTTTTTATGGATTGACATCAAATATTGATCGCTTCCTTCGGATTTTATGGGAACAGAAGAACTACTAGAGCAAAAACACTTTACACAAGACGAAGAAGAACACAAATATAAGAAATTCAGATAGGCAATTTATCGTTCAAAGCTTCGCAAAATCTACTTTTAAAATCATACACAATGGCGTTTCAGAGATTCATGGCATTGGCGAGTAAAAGAGTCCGTCAACCAGAATTGTATGATCAAATCTTGTAGTTATACATGGCCGAGTTCAAAGCCTTAGGGCACATCGAAGAAGAAGTCATTAAGAACGAGCCAAATTAGTGTTTTCTACTACATCACGGAGTCATAAAACCTTCGAATATTATCACAAATTTGAGAGTAGTGTTTGACGGCTCGGCTAAGACCAGCAGAGGATATTCTTTAAACGATATCCTGCTTGTTGGTCATATCGTGCAAAATAGTCTGTATTAGATACTCGTCAGATTTAGGATGGTTTAAATAGTGTTTACCGGAGACTTAAAAAAAATGTTTAATACTTTTAGCGCCAGAAAAACTAAAGAATCAGATGATTTTATGGAGAAGTAGCCCATCTGATAACGTTAAGGCCTACAAGATCAAAACTATGACTTTTGGAATGGGTCTAGCATCTTTGTTAGCAACTCGGCGAATTTTATGGCGTCCTCTCAAAATATCTGTCAAAATATATAGTATAATTAATATACCGTACAAATAAATAACCGCTAAATTCAGTAAAGATTTGCTAGTAGTACCATCTATATTACATTCCGCGCAACTACCGTTTTAAAACATAAAACCGTAAAAACAAATTTAAAACATTTTTTTTCTCTGTTTTTACTTTGTTTTTATTCTGCTACGAAACATTTGATCTGCAGACATGTGATTTGATTGGTTCAAGCTCGTCACATGGCTTAGATATATTGATTTTATTGGTTGGTGTGCGGTAATAGTTTTTTAATTTTTTATTGGAAACTCAGGGCCGAGTGTTTTCAAGAGTTGGTAACCCTGCTTGGACTTGTAAGCTATTTTAAGTTAACTGAAAAAAATGTATACGGGAGAACTATTAAATAAAGGAAAATATGACACATGGGGCAACACCAATTGTTCAATGTTAAATAAGGTGATATTTATTAGTGTCGGTATAGAAATTTCAGAATCTATCGGGCTGAGACCTAATGTTAATCTCGTTAATCTCGTAACATTCACTATAGTCTTCCTTGTTAAAACAGGGATCTGTTTTTAAGAACAGGTTCTTAAAAAATATCAACCAAAACACTGCAGAGGTGAAACGCCTGTATAAAGATATAGCACATCAAGAAAGAAAACGAATGTTTTAGTCAAATATGTAAAGAACATTCTTAAAACGGGTGAGGAGCCAGTGAAAACTACACAAATATGTAAGAACTGGCAAAATTACGTCTTATAAAGGATGTTTCTGGTCAAGTCTTTTAATATTTGATCAAGCAAAATAATATTTCGAAGGTCACGGCATCAATAGCGTCTAAAATCTTTGGTCATTAATTGGCACCAATAACGAAACTAGCAGCACCCATTCACCAATGGAACGGGAAATGCCATAGAGAACATCTACAAATGCAAGCGCATTAACACCACTATTTCAAGAAGTATGAATTCCTGGTAGAAAACCACAAAAAAAAAAGCTTGACAAATACGATTCCTAACAAAAGGTTAACTAAGGGAGAGCAAGAACGGGACATCAACATAATTCGAGTCATGACTGAAAATTAAATAAATAACATACTCCCCTATACCTGCTATATACCACTATAATGCTATATTGTTGGGATCTGGAGGTCTCTGTGAATTATTTCGTTTGACACGAAAGGAGAAATCTGCATTTTTGTACTTTTTGATAGAGGCTGCAACCTCTATAGTTGGCTGGATGACTCTGTACTCCACTTTTTCTTTTCTTAATGATTTGTGAGATGTTCACCTGTACATTTCACACATCTGGATCTATGAATGCAATACGTTTTTGTATGCCCGTATCTTTGACAAGTATAGTAGATCAGGTTACTGATCGAAAGTATATCTTTATTTGTTTCACTCATTTCCGCGTTCGATATTTCGATCAAAGTACACAGCGATTTTTAAAGCGTCAAAATATTATTTGTTTTTTCTTGTTTTTTTTTTCAAGATTAAAATTTTATTTTTTTGTGTCTTGTGTTAAAGAAAGAAAATTATAAAAGGAAATCTTTTAAGTAATTGCAGTTTTATTTAGCTATAGCGAATTATAACAAAAGCCGCCGTATATAAAGCGAAAGTAATACCAAATGGACATGAAAGTATTGAATGTGATCCAATCAAGTGTGCAAAATTTGAAACAGAACATACCATATTCGAGCAGAATTGCTCCACATTTCAGATGGAAAAGGCAATAATTAAAATCAAAACCACCTAGAGAAGATTACATGCTTCAGAGCTAGGGAAATGTGTGAGGCAAAATGCCAACACTATTGGAGCGTTTAGGACACTATTGGAGCGTGCTACAACAAAATACTGAAACTCAAACAAATAACCAAAATAAGAATAGCAATTTCAACAAAGCTGTTATTAAATGATTCAATGATTTGAATGTAATACTTGTGAGTGAACCTTGAAAGCGTGAGAATAAGACTTTTCAAATGAATGGTTGTAGTTTCCTGTCTAGACCGAGGGCCGATGGTTTTGAGGAGTGGCAATATTGGCTCAAACGAATACCATGCTAACAGCGTTATATCTGTTCAAGTTTGAGTATATTGAAGCCATCGCTGCCAAAACTCGGAATTTAGACAGAGATCTGTTACTCATTAATATGTATGTGACTCCAGTTAATTGTGTTAATGATAGAGTTAAAGCTCTGAGGGATTTCAACAAATTTTTTGATTGGGTGGATAGTAAAAGGGATGTATAAATAATGATGCATGCGAAAACTTTTTGGCTGATCTTGTTCTGAATTCCAACCTAGTAATCTTGAATGATAGGAGGCTAACAAGGATGGCAATTGTGAGAGCTAGAGTGCCAGTGCAATAGACATTACTTTAGAGTCTAGTGGACTGGCATCCGACGTCACTTAGAATGTACTTGATAAGAATTTGGGTGGAGAGCTGACACACAGGTCTACAACAAAAGATTTACAATAAAATTCAATAGAGTGAGAGGGAAAAGAAAAAAATGAACGAAATTTTGTTTTAGATGATCCAGAGATGGATGGTCAATTCTTGCAAATGATGATGAGTATTAGGAATAATATAGGTAGTAGTGATGAATGTGGGTTACCTGCAAATGTTGATGAAAGAATAAATGAAATGTGCGTAGAATTCGAAAGGGAGGAGTTTCGGAAGACTTTGGATTCTTAAAAATCCACAAGTACGTTGTGGCGGTATTTTTGAACATTGAAAGAGCATATTATTATGTGGTTCTAGGGAAATTATTTAGGTTCTTTTGAGCTTGGGTTTCCCCGTGAAAGTAGGTAAATGGGTGAATGAGATTTTATGGAAAGACAGAAAGCTTGTTTTGTGTGGAAAGAACTACAGATTGGAGGAGGCGGTAAGTATTAGACTACCGCAAGAAAGTAAAATATCACCGACCCTCTTCAATCTGTATACGAGCTCGGTTCATCGGTTTAATTCCGATGGCAAGATCATTCTGCAATTTGCGGATGACTTGGTCATGATTGGAAAAAGGGAAACATGTGACCGAGGCAATGAGTCGTGCTCAAGAATGCATAAATCAGGTAACAGAATGTTTCAGAGATTTGAATTTGGGTGTTAATTCGAGAAAATGTTGGAGTATGGCGCTTAGAGCAAGCAAAACAATTGATATACGAATAGGTACTGAGAATATTGAGTGTGTGGATAGATAAAAGATTAAGTTTTAAAGTACATATGGAAAAATTAGCCGATAATTGTAAGAACAGATTGAATGTGATTGAAAAGGATGAGCAAACCAAAGTGACAGATATGATGCAAACGCGCTAGTGTCTTCCAAATTTCCGTATGGGATGAGAAAATATGGAGCTGGGTTAAGAACTGGATTTGAAAAATTGATAAAAGTTGAGAATACGTGTGCTAGAGTGGTATTGGGGGCGATTAATTCAACCCCAATTCACACTCTTTGTTCTGAATTGGGTGATTCGCCGCTTAATTATAAGAGGGACTGGATCACTGTGCGAATGTTGATGAAAGATAATGTTCTTGTACATGAAATGATAGTAGGGTTGCGGGAAGGAACGGTTTACAAAAATACGCAAAGAACCATAATGATTTTTGAAAATATGGAAATATTTTCCAAAATTAGACAAGTGGAGCCGAAAATTCTTCCAATCGATCTTGTGGTATATTTGAACTTTGGAGACCAAAAAAAAAACGATGATGAATGAGTTATCGGTAAAGTGTGGAATAAAAAGAATACAAATGAATTATTTTGCACATGTTGAAGTCTACACAGGATCGAGTGGGTGTGGAAATATTCATTCCCGCATTCAAAAAAGAGAAATTGATGAGACTAGCTACGTGGCACCTGGAATGATACCATCCGGGCCTGCCGATTTATAGGGTCTTAAGCCGTGTAGTGCTCATAGGATCCGGTTTTTACACTCGATTTCCTCCGGGCACCCCGACTGTAATTTTACCTTTTCCTACCACGCTCCGTCGACACATCCACACTACCTGGGAAATGGATTTCCAACAGGAGCAGCAATGATTTCCCACTAGACGTTGTTCACAGCCATCTGGTTTAATTAAGTAACTAGGGCTCGTTGGACTCGTAGATAAGATTTTCCAGAAGCACGTGGTATCCGAAACACCTTCCATTTTATCACAGAATAGTCTCAAAGCCCCTTCGCCTTCCTTAATTCCTTTTTATATTTTTTAGGTGCTCCTTATAGGAGTCCTAATCCTCAGCTTCCCTAGAGCCTTTTGCTCTGTTGAATGCTTTTCTACACACTATACAAAGGATTCCCAAATCCCTGGTGTCTAAGAACAAGTTACAGGCGCTTGTGATTTACTCCACCAGGAAATCCGGCTCCTTCTCTGGGGCTGAGGGCTTCGGAGCATCGGTCGGTAAGAGTCGTACTAACACTTGCCCGTATTTGTTCCAGTTAGTCCTTCTAGGATTCCTGAGGCTTTCCGGGTAGCATGGTGAATGTAAATATTAAACGTCACGTATGGATGGTGTAAAAAGGAGAGTTCCTTCGCCACCCTCCATTCTTTGACCATATGTATAATGGAGTCTGATGCAAAGGTAACATCCAGTACCTCCTGCCTGTTACTGATAATAAAAGTAGGCTCCTGCCCCATATTACACACTACAAGGTTAGTCCTTAATAAGTAATCAAATAAGTACTCACCCCTATCATTGATGTCGGTGCTTCCCCAGATTGTATAATGCGCATTTGCATCACAACCCAGTATTACTCCGATCTTTTTCCGTTCTGCTTCGAGTATCAGTTTCCCCAGGTTATCCGGCGGAATCTCCTTCTCTCGGTCCATGTAGGCTGAAACCAGCCAAAATACGCAGCTACCCGTCTCCAGGCCGACTGCCGTTACGTCACCACTACTTTATTGTGGAAGAAGAAAAATATTCAAGTTATTTTTAGCGAGAATGCAAGATCTGATCGTATCGGTAGGTAGGTAGAAAGAGTATAAAATTGTATACACTTTAAAACAGAGGCCACAGATCTTGTTTTTACTAATCCAGGATTCTTGGACTAGAATTATATCCTCATCTGATTTGGTCAGCCTGAGAATCACGGCCGCCGAAGCAGCCTTAGAATAGTGAAGATTAATCTGAACCGTGCTACGCATAAACAGCTCCCTTCATGTCCGCCTTGTTGTCTCTTTTTGTCACCCTCCTCCATCGACTCGACACGATCTTCCTCGTCTGCTGAAGTGATTACAATGTGGGAAGGTATCTAGTTGGCTATATGAATGAAGGGAGGACGAGAATAGTTCTATTCTCTGACTCTTTGAGTGGTTTACAACTTTTTAGAGCTGAGTGGGGATACTCGGGGAAATGTGTTTATGGAACTGATGTATGAGTACCTTCAATGTTGTGGGAGGGAAGTGACCCTCCAGTGGATACCTTCACACTTACAAATTGAGGGGAACGAAAGAGCCGATTTACTTGTGAAAATGAGTTGTGCAGTCGATGAAATAACAGAATATGAATGGATGGATGTTCGAAACGTACTTCGTATGTCAGTTGAATCTTTGAAGAAAATGGGAGAGTGAATTTATTGAAAAATGTCGAGAGAAAGGCAAGATGTTCTTTGAGATGTGCAGTGCTCCTTTGATTAAACCTTTTTTTAAAGGAATCAAAAAAGACCCTACAGTGATACGAACAATGGAGCAAGTGAGATTAAATCATGGTAATTGGTAGTGGAGGACATTGAAAATTTGATAATCAAATGCAAAAAGAGACAAATGTTTGATGTTCTTATGCGTGCCAGGAATTAGACTGAATTATTGCAAATGGGTATGGATATGTACAAGATTTTGTATGAGTTTATCAAAATGAATGAAATTTTAGAGCTTAGCCATATTTAAATAAACAATTCATCAGTGTTAACGGAATAACGGACATAATGCATAAATAATTAAGGATTATTATTTATGGAACTTAATACGAACAGCATACATTTTCAAATCACAATTGTCGATAAAGCATATATAACTTTACAAATATAGAATTAGTTTGCGGCCCACCCTCTACAACGAACTAATATGTAAACATCGAAACACGTTTTGATCCATGCTACCTATACACATTTGTTATTTGTGTAGATTTTTTATTTTTTTTTGAGTTATAACATTACATGTTTCGGTCCCAAATTTACTTGAACCAAAATAACAAATATCAATTCATAAAATAACAAAAAATACTTACGAAATTTCTTAAATCAAGGTTAAGGTTTATTTTGTTGATTCTGTTATTGTTTATAAGCTGCGCGCAGTACAATGATTAAAAATTTATTTTTAGAATCGAAAATAATTTGTCATTATTTTAATTTTGAATTTTTTCTTTTTATATAAATATAGGTATACTGGATTGGACCGATTCTCGGTGGTATTGCAGCAGCACTCCTTTACACGCAAGCCTTTAGAGCACCAGAAAATTTAGTTCCAATTTCGGAAAAATATCGTACCAATGCTGATGACAAAGAGGTAAATATATTATGTTCGATGGCCCCAAAATTGTCTTAATATTTATTAATTTTATTAGACTTTGATACAGTTTGATTTATTTTTGTAATTTAAACAGAACTAAAACAAAAGAAAAATTTAATGTTGGTCTCTAAGGTTTATTATTTTCTAGAAGTTCTAATTAACACAATGAGATTTTTTTGTTATGTTTTGTTTTTTAATATTTGTTTAATGTGCGAGAGTCTTAAGATGCGTAACTGGCATCGGCCAGATTCTTTTGGCGCCGATGCTAGCTACTTATAATATGACTTTCGTACATAATTTTTTTTTCACTGTGATTTACTTCAATTTGGCATATTTTTAGGTAAAAACTATTGAATTAAAGTACATAGACGAAGAATAGAGTAGTTAATAAAAAAGCAAAATTATAAAACTATTATTTCATATTTTTAATCTAAATAAACGCATAAATTATCTTTAGATTTAGGTATGTAGTTGTTCTGTTCATTTTTTATTTTGTACTTTATCTAACTATTTTTATTTACTTAACTAATATTCTAATTTAATTTAAAAAATGAAAGTTTTAAATGCTAATCCGAAAAACTTATAATCATAGCTTAACATAGTCTTATATAATATTAACATAAGCGTCTTAACATGCGTTAAAATATACACACTGATTTGCAAACAGTAAACCACCCACGATACACAAATATATCATCCTACTTTTTTTTTTGTGGCCATGTACAGTACTTGCCACTGGTTATTCAAGTATAAGTTGTATTTCTGTTAATAATTAACAGATGTCAATTGGCAATTGGTTGAATTGGCGGTTTTAGTACAGGCTTGCTGGAGCAATGCTAGGTAGGTGCCGATGGATATTTAATACGAACCTGTATTTGCGTCCTCGATTTGACTGGCAACGGTGAAAAGTAGGACGTATCTAAAAAAAATTAGATATTAACCGTAATATTAACTCACAGTTCAATTTGTTTGCTGCTAATAGAACGCCAGTCAAGGCTTACGGTGCACGAGTACTGAAATGGATTAGGGATTATGTCGTGTGTTTCGATGGTCATTTATTCTTACGAAGGTGTCCTTGTCCATAACTGGTGCAGATGTTTTAAGCAGTCCAGGGTTGATCGTAGATTTACGTATCATCGACTAATCGACCCATTTACTTACATATTTACGGTCGCACATCTTTCATTCTAGGAAGCATCCACTTTATAAGTGATTGATAAAACGTGCGGAGCGCATGAACTAATCGGATTTTTGAATCGTTTCCACATGGTTACGAATGAAAAAAACAAAAATGATCACATCAACGGTTGCAAGCTAAGTAGGACGACTACCACCAAACTAAAAATTGAGCATCCGATTGTAACACACAACATTTATTGCGAAATTAACGGAGGTACAAAGCGACCATACATTCATAAAGAATTTGGATCGTAAAAGGTCAAAAGTGTCAAGACATACAAAGTCTGCTTGGGAAGAGTATAATGTCACAGCACGCAAGTTTGAGGACATCCATTTAGATATTATAGGATCTTTGCCAATATCATGTGGACAGCGTTATTGCGTAACCATCCGTGCCAATTTACCAGATGGCCTGAAGTAATTCCAGTTCCTGACATTTTCGCATTCACAGTCGCATTTGCTCAAGTTTCCGATTGCTGTTTTTACATCGCCAACTTATATCTGTTTTGTTTTCGATTTCTTTATTTTTTTTTTGCATTAGCCATTCTCGATGAGATTGGTTGTGTTGCCATTACCATTATGCAAAAAATCAAGATTCCACTGATTTTCCTGATGTCAAAAACACCGCACTTAATGCGTTATCATAATTGGTTCCCCGAAAAAGGTTGTAATTTCAAATCCAATTCCATTTAATTTATTGCCTGTTCCAATTTCGGAAATAAAGTCCGTCATCCCATCAGAATTTTCAAGGTTTGATGTTATAAGTGTCCTTATTAGCACAATTCGAACATTTCTTTAAGCCTTTGCCATATTTCCCGTGCGGATTCACGTGGATTTCCCGTGCGGATTATTGATGCAATACGAACATATACAAATTTGACTCAATGACGAGTAGAATTTTGGGTTTTGCCTTTTTCCATTTGTTTTATCAGAGTTGTCACATTGCCAACGATGAGCTGATCAAATCGTACGCAGGCGCATATTATGGCTAGTAGCTTTTTCTCGATCATGGCGTAGTTTTTTTCCGTTAGTATTCGATTTGCATAAGCAATTACTTGTACTTCCTGAATCGTCCTTACTGCAATTCTGACAATTCCAACTGCCAAAAATCCTTAGTTGTATCAACCGTGGCGACGCGGCACTGTTACTTGACCCTAAGCTTCACATTATTTTCCTTTTAACATACTAAACTTCAAAATAATTATTCCCGTTACACGATTTTCATTTTTTATGATCCTAAGCGGTTTAAGGCTCCTACATATAACGACTAATCTTCTGGTTGTCTAGAACAATACAAAAAGCAAATCCCACCTCTGACCCCAATTGTTACGAATTTCGGGCGTTGATAGATTCGTAAATGATACCGTAAATGAAATGGTCCTTCCTAACTTTGTTGCAGCTTCGGTGATCGTTCCTTCCTTTTCTTGGGATTGTAAAGCCAAACCAACCCTCATTCCTGGAATTCTTCAATATTCGCTCGCAGGTCGTATTGCGTCTTCATTGTATCATTACTGTTCGCAATGTTGCTCTTAACAATGGCATGAATATTCATCATCCTTAGACTTAGGTCAGCTTAGATAATTTTACGGCGGGCTCAATCTATGGAGAGCCAAATCTTATTTCACATGGTAGGCCAAGCTCTATACCGAATATCACCATGGATTGCGAGTTTCTTGTGGTTTCGTGTACTGCACTACCAAATACCATCATAAATAGTGGTATGCAACGGTTCCAGTTTTCCTGGTTGGCATTAACTTCTTTACGCAGACTTTCCTCCAATGTTCGATTAAACCGTTCTACCATTTCATCTGATTGAGGGTGTAATGTGGTAGACCTCGTCTATGCTCTGTCTTAAAGGTTTGGGCTTATAGTCGTTCAAACCATCTTGCAACCTATTCCTCTGGTTTCTTGAACTGCATTAGCCATTTTGGTGCCGTATTAACGGTCCGAAGAATAAATTCTTGTCTGGACAGTTACTTATGGAAGTGTTTGGATATTGCTGGCAACGGTATCCAAAATAAAGGCCAATATCCACTTTTAAGATCCACATGCTAAAAATTTTGGATCCTGACCAGGTGTCCAAGGTGTCACCGATGCGTAGTAGCAAGAAACTGTCATTTTTGGTTACATATCGTTCAGTTTGCGGTATTCGACACAGAACCTTGTGGGCCATCTGTTTTTTTGAACGAGAACTGTTTTTTGAAGTCTCCTAGTGCCTCTACAACTACAAGTGACTGTGCCTTTGGAAGATGTTTAAACAGGGACCGAATAATCTGTATTCTTTTTGGGCGTAGTGATCGAGAACTTTCTTCATGAGAGTGGCGATTTGCGATGTAATTGATGTGACTTTACCAATTACGGATCTACCACTATTGATGGGATTTTTTGCACTGGTATCTTTGGTATCTTATTACTGGTGTTCTTCCGCACAGTAAGTACGTCATTTGTTGTGACGTTTATTGGTTCTACTACTTCCATCTTGCTATCCCTAGGACCATCGTCTATTTTGGAATTTCTATCGTTTCTTCGGTGATGATCCGTAATTTGTTACATTTGCTACCAGCCATTTTCAACAGAACCTCCAAATTTTGCGAACTTAAAACCTAGTTCTTCAAATCGATTGCCATCTGGTCAGAAAGTCTAAGCCCAATATGCATTCATCAAATTTGACAGAAAGGTGGCTCTCTCCTTTTACTGTTGCAGTCTCCAGTAGCCGTTTTCAGATTGAAATTGCCCTTTGAAATTCTCAAATGGTGTCATTCCATCGAAAGCAGGGAGTTTTTGAATTCCTTTGTGGCCTGCGGCTGGTGCTTCCTTTAACACGGTTTTAATATTGTTCGGCTGGACTGTTCCTTCTGAGTTCGAGGAACACTCCTCTTGTCGGAGTTTTTCAGGCTACTGAATGCCTAATTGACGGCTTAAATGAGAACTTTATTCCGCTAATAGCGTCTTTAGGAGAACCGCGATGTCCAAAGGTGGCTTCAGTTGTTCAGAAATAAATAGATGACTTGGAACAACTTGTTTCGTTTTAGCCACTGAAATCTTTTCTCTGCTTCCTCTTGTTTTCCTGTTGCTGGCTTGCGTTCCCCTGGAGTAATGACGTGTTCTCCCGGCTAACCTGGTGTTTGTGGTTATGATGCTGTCTAATCTCAGTCTTCTCTCATTCTGCTTCCTTTAGTTCCACTTCATTTCTTTTGTGTAATCTCATAAAAAACTCGTTTTGCTGCCTACTGTATGGAGGCTTCGCCACACCAACTCATTTCTCAACTGCTGAAATGTAAAGTGTTGATATTATAGATTTTCGACTTTTGCAAAATCCCACATCTGACACCAATTGTTACGAATTTCGGGTGTTAACGACGTTATAGCCATTTATACGAATCAAATTTACCGTCTAATCTGCTACTTTTGATACTTTTGCTAAAAAACTGAATGTATCAGTTAAACTAATTTATATATGTGTTAAGACGTCTTGTTATTATTATATTAGTCTATATCTTAATCTTTAACTAACATTCCATAAAATTATTATTAAAACTCTCTCTATTATATTGTTTAATAAGCCAGCATCAGCTTGGAATGTAACCGGTGGCGTAAGTAAATTAATGACACAAAACTAAACCACAAAAAAACTAACAAATTGGCATGATTGCGTTAAGCTTCAAAAAGCTACTAAAAAAAAAGTTTGTCAAAGTTCTGCATTAATCCTGCAATTCTAAATATATATTTTACAACAAAAACCATTAATTAAGTTTATTCTCAATTTTAGATGAGACGATTGGATAGCAAAAGTGGAGATTATCCTTAATTACATTTATAATTAATTTTTAATCAACAAATATTTAAGAAAAAAAATGATTTAATTTGCGTTTAATTCAAATTTCAATATATTATTTTTTTAAACTTATTTTAATAATTTTTTACCATGTTATATGCTTTTATTAAAATAATATGACCGTTAATTTAACCAACGAATTTTTATTTTTTATTTATATTAAATGTACTAAAAATAACGATCGTAAAATTTATCCAAAATGTAATTTTTTATATATTGAGCAACACGAATCATTTAAAATTACCCTGGACATAATTTGCTCAACAACAAAGCCTAAAAAAATAAATTCGAAATACATACTTAGCGGAGAATTATATTTGTTTATAAATTTTTGAACATCTATATCCCAGTACCATAAGTTAAGGTTTTTTAGTACATGAATAGAATCGTTTTAGTACATAACAATTATATAAACTTTTTAATAATTAAAATTTATTGTATCTAGATGAATAAATAAAATAAAAAAATAAAAATAAAACATTTGTGATGTTTTTGTCAAAAACAGAAAGCATTTATTTAATTTGTTTTAATATATTATTATACATAAAAAAGAAAACATTTATAATTAGTACACAAAATTCAGAAGAAATTATTTTGCCTTAGCTGGCGATTTATCGGGACTTGTTTTCGTCGAGGTGCTTGGACCGGGCACCGCCGATAATTTCTTGGTCACTTTTGATACTATTCGACTATCGGTAGTTTTATTCGACGTATTTTTCAAGATGATGGCACCATCTTTCATTTCAATTTTGCCCTCTTTTTTCATGGCATCAACTTGAGTTTTGGTCATTCGCACTTTCTGAACTTTCACCATACGATCGCCAATTTTCATTTCGCAATATTTTGAATTTGATTCAGACGCCGCCTGTTGTGGTGTCGACGTGGCTAATGGATCGACCATTTTCTTGGCGACTGCTTGAGCATTTGCTCGTGGCGAAGTAATAGAATTACTACTAACCGAACTACCTTGTTTACGAGATTGTACCGACGGTACAACTTGTTTCGTTTGTGGTTTTGGTGTAGATGTTTTTACTTGTTGTGGTGATACCTTACTTGGAGTGGGAGGTTGTGGCTCCTTTTTTACAGCTTCTTTCATTTCGATCGATCTTTGCATTTGACCCGCTTTATTTGGTGGAGTTTTATTGGCATCAGCTTTTGAATTTAAAATTTTCGGTAATGATTTTACGTTGTCCTCGGAAATTTTTGGTTTGGTTTCGACCTCTTTTTTAAAGACTGTTACACTCCGAGGTAAATTATTTAACACTTTTTGTATATCGTTCGATTTTTTATTTTTTTCATCGACGCTAGATCCGGGGCTTTGTTTTGTTTGTGGCGATTTCCCGCTGTACTGCATAAATTTCGTAATTTTCTCTTGTGTCGATGATTTTGGTGGCCTATGAACTATTGGCACGGTTTCTTCGACAATTTGTTCTTCTTGTTCTTCAACACTTGGATCGTAATTTTCATCGTCCGGGTCATCTTCTGTATCCATTGCAAATTCATCGTCTTTACTTTCGTCATCTTCGTCATCTTGATTTTCTTCTTCGGCATCGCTCAATTCCGTTTTTATCATTCGAGCATAATTTTTTTGAATATTTGGTCGAGCCGATCGTCTTATTTCAAATTCGGCCAAAACTTCAACGTTTTCGTCCTTCATATCTTCGACATTTTCAGTTTTTTCTAAAATTTTTGCTTTCTTTGAATTTTGACCATAACTGTACATTTTCGATTTTGGTGCAACGATTTCTTCCAACACCTTACCATTATTGCTTACAATGTCCGTAATTTCTTCTTCATCGTCTTCCATCGAATTCGATTTATTGCCACTTAGATTATCGTTTAAATTCACTTGTTCATTGCCACGATGATCTTCGCGATGGTCTTCGAAACAATGCATTTCCAAATTTTCCAGCACCGGGAATATCAAGTCACAATAATCACACGGATATTGTTCGCCCGTAGCATGTAACTTAATATGTTCGGTAACATCATCTAAATCGTCAAACTTTTCTTTGCATAGCGGGCAAATTAAATTTTGTGTCGCATGAACGGCCGAATGATAAATTAATTCGTCGCGAGCATGGAATATAAGGTCACAGTCGGCACACTTGTATGTCGCCTCGCCCACCGAATGAGATCTCAAGTGTCGCGTCAAATGATGACTAAGTAAAAATGATTTTGGACAAAGCTTACACGGATACGGACGTTCACCGGCATGGGCCGTCAAATGGCGTGCCAATTTACCACGAGTCATAAAACTTTTGTCACAATACTCACACGGAAATGGTTGATCCGTACCGTGTATAACTCTGTGTCGTTCCAATCCTTGTTTGAAGGCAAAACTTTTCGAACATATATCGCATTGGAATGGACGAAATTTACGATGCGTTTCAGCATGCTTATTTAATTCGTCCAGCGATAGGAACGCTCGGTCACAATGATCACATAAAAATTTCGGTTGATCCGTATGAATTTTTTCATGTCTAAATAGTAGCGTAGAACGGGAAAAACTTTTGTAGCACACAACACATTGATAGGGTTTTTCACCTGTGTGTATTGAAACATGCTTCCCTAAATCGTATTTACTGTAAAAACTTTTTGAGCATACGCTACATTGAAAACTACGTTCACGCTTGTGATTGGCCACATGCAATTCTAAAAGTTGTTTTAATGGAAACGTTCGTTCACACAGAGTACACGGAAAGACGTTAGTCTCGACTGGTGCGGCAAATTTCATTGGATCTTCTGGTTTATTTTCTTCCTCATTTTTTTCAATGAGTTCGGTAAAAATTTCAATATTTCCCATTTCGTTGGTCTTAATGATCGGTTCGCTCAAATACTGTTGACTTTTTTTCATTTTTCCAACCGAATTGTTTAAAATTTTAGGCATACTGTTGAGTATCTTTCGTGGTTGTTTCGTTTGGCCGTCTTCCTGTTTTACGACTCTAGTAATAGTTTCTGGTATCTGATATGTGTTATTCGATGGTTTCGCTTTTTCTTTAGCCGATTCAGATAATTTTGGTCGTTTGACTTTTGGTTCGCCCGTTTCAGATATTTCATATATGATTTCACCGCTATCGTCTTTGACTCGTAATATTTTCGGTTCTTTATTTATGATATTTTGAACTTTACGAGATTTTGATTGTTCGGCCGGTACGACGACATTAGTCACTTCGCGTTTAATTATTTGTTTTGGTTCAGGCGATGGTTTTTTCATTTTTTGTATATTGGTCGCCGATTTATTGGGTGAAACTTTTGTTCCGTCATCTTTAGGTAGCTACCAACGATTAAAAATGTAAAAAAAAATATATTGACAATAAAAACACAGTATTACCATTAATATATCGGCTGGAATTTTCAATGATTCTAGTGCGTCCGGCCAGACCCCTGTAAGTGGATATTGTTTCAACTTTGTATCAGATATTTTGCAATTTTGTTTAAATCGATAGCAGTAATCCATCCGCAACCGGCAATTGCCACATATTGTTGTTGGCATCGTATCATGGCTAAACACCTTTAATTTATAGAAAATGAATTAAAATACAATATCGAGTAAATGCCAGATTTTAACTCGGCTATAGAGCAGGCACAATTATAATTTTGGCGGGATAAGCGAATAAACAAACCAAAATAATGCCGTGGTATAAAACCGAGCAAAACACTTTGGAAATTGGAAAATGAAATAAAATTTTGAAAAAATAGCTCACTTCAATCGAGGTACACGCCAATATTTGTACGGGTAATGATACTTTTGAATTAATACGACTTTCAGCCGAATGAATATTTGTAAGTGGTTCATCTTGTGTCATGCAAAATCGACATATTCGCTTGTCTTTCAATTCTTTTTCGCGTTCATCCATTTTACGCACAGATTTTTTTTATTTCACTAACCACAAGTTATAGTTTTTCAAAATTAACAATTTAGCACTTAATTTTATACACAAAAACTTTTACTAAATTACTTTATAATTTCAAAATTTCACTTAAATAAAATTAAACTTTTTAGTAGAGCACAATTTTTTGTTTTTTTCATCTACAATTTTCCACCAAAGACAAAATGTAGAATTCAAAATGGAGATTTTCTTAGCTTCGCGTTCATACAAAAAAAAAAAAATAATCGTAATAAAGTAGTTTTGTATTTAGATCATAGATGACTCTAAACTAACCAAATTCAATTTGTATTTGAATTTATTCTCAATTTTTTAATAAATGTATGCTTAAATGAGCTTATGTTAAATTTAACATGTTTTATTATTTAATAATTTCATTTTCATAAAATGTATTCAAGAATATAAATTTATTTTAATTATTATTCAATGTACACTAGAGACATCTATGAACACTCCATGCAAATAAATTTGCCATCCAAAAATTAATCATCGGACTACGCATTTTATTTCGAATAAAATTATAAAAATAAATTTGTTTATCATAAATTTATAGAAAATAAATTTAAAAAAAAATTCGAATTGGAAAATTAAACCGACAAAACTAAATAACATAGAAAACATAGTATTATAACAGGTTTTCAACCTGCCATCTTTCGGAAATATATAACTAATAATTATGGATATATTTCATATTTATTGACTAAAAATTTAATTTTACAAAAAAAAAAATAAAAAATTATGTTACGAATTAAAGTAACATTTATCATTATGATTTCGCATCTTAAAAACGTAATTCTGGTTTATTTTTTATCATATACGTATCAAGGGTTTCCCAGAATGTCATCAAAACGGCACGATCCAAATGGCGTTTTGTAAGAGATAAACTTAATACTTTTACGGCCCATCGTGCAACATTTGCATCAAGTTTCATTTCATCGAATCGAATATGATAGGCATTAACTAAAAAAAAAAAATTAAAAAATTTAAATTATCCACATATTTTAGAAAAGCTAACGCAAAACTTACTTTTTGCAAAAATTTCGACGGGATTACCATCCCATGGCCATCCTTTAAATTGCCAAGCTGGCCCCATAACAAATACGGCAACAACACGACTCCAATCTTGGGCCGTTAATTTATTAGGATTGTCAATGACACGATATGGTACGGTCATATCCTTTGTTTTTGGTCGTTGTATCAAAAGTTCATTTTCACGTTGACAACCATGAGATCTTTTCTCCTCAGCCGTTAAGAATCTAAGGTCTTGTAGAATATCCTTGGCATTGTACATATTTATCAAACTTGTTGGCGCCGACGGAATTACAATAATTGGCGTACGGGACATTCGTTTATTTTGATTTGGCGGCAACATACGAGCCTGAGCCGTTGGAATTAAATCTTTTGGTCGACCCGGTGGTAATGGTGACATATTTGGATTCGGTTTACGTTGTTGTGCCGATCCTTCGGTCACCGATTTAAGTGACATACCGTGATAAGTACCCAACGTATCGATTTTAAAACCTTCCGTTTCTTCACGTTGACGATTGAAACGTTCTTGATCGTAACGATTGTATTGGGCCGGTTGTGGTGCTGGTCTTGTAATACGCGGTGGTTCAGGAAGCTTGATGGGCGCCTGGACAGGACGTGATCGTCCTTCTTCGCGTGCCTTAATCCCTTGTAATATAGCAAATATATTTTTAGCAAATATTTTTCCAGTACTTTGTAGTATTGTTGTCCGGGTACGCCATTGTCTTTCTCGACTTATAATATCTTTCGTCGAGTCCACATCAAAATCTAAAATTGCGCGTAAATCTGTACCCATTGTATCATCATTATCGTTACGTTTAATTGTTGTTCGCTTGTTGGCCAAACGTTTTGCTTTGATGGCAGCAATTTTTTCAACCGACATAGTCTCCGACAACGATTTAATATTATCAATATTAACGGAAACTTCTTTTTTATTTACATCAAGACGAGCGGCTAATTGTTCTTTGACTTTTTGTACCTGGGTATTATCTTCGAAACGTGCCTTTTTCGCCATAATATCATTAAAATCGGATTCGGCTGGTCGCTTGACTTGAGTCGGAATTTCAAGTGGTGCACTTTTGTCAATACTTCCACATGTTTGTAATTCACCATTTAAATAGGCTAACAATTCTTTACGATCAGGCCGATTTACAGCTGGTATATCTTCGGCAGCACATTGACGCACATATACCGAGTGCTGGAGTTGTACATTTTTCAAAAGGTACAACAAACATTCGAGTGTATAGTATTCTTTCGATGTGCCATTTTTACCAGAACTACGAGTAAATTATTATCAAAATATTAATAATATAAAATATGCTTCGATTAATTATATAGTTTACCCATATTTTAGATAATTTGTTTTCACATTTTTAGGCCATGAAAATTCACCAAAAATGATATGCCCTTCACGTTCGATTATTTCCTTTTTATTTATATTATACTGCCGCAATAAACTTAATGGATCAGCCATTTTAGTTTAGTGTACGACAGACACACCAATTTAAAAGGGAAAAAACTTAATTCTTTGTATTTTTTAAGAATATAATTTCACTTTTCACTGAAATCAACACAAACTTTAATTGCGAATCGCCATTAATATTGACGTATTGTATTGTCAAATTGTTTACCATTAATCGAATGGTATAATTGAGAAACGTTTAGACTATTCAAATATATTATGGTAATAGCAAAAAAGCTTTATAGCAACTACATCAGGCAGTACATTTATTTTTTATTATCGTTTTTTTTTATTTTAATGACATTATTTTAGTATTTTATCAAAAGTGTCCAGTGCCAGTGCCGATTTGCCGAAATTAATCGTAGCAATAAAATAAAATTTTAAAGTTATATATTTATTTATATTTAAATTACCGTGAATTATTATTTTATATAATTTAATATATTTGAAAAAATAGTTATGCCGGGTATATTGATTGGAAAGTTGGCTCTTGTGACTGGTAAGCGCTAACGCATAATTAAGAACAACCTTGAATACACATAACACTACCCGGTCGGTAAATTTATTTAAGACGAAATTCATATCTATTTTAGTCGTAATCGTAACCTAACTGTTAAACGCTTTTTTTTTAATACATAATATATTCATTAGCATATATTTTCTAACCTTGTCACATATATTGGAAAATATCCAAAAAAAGAAAATTTTGTTTTTCTTGTTTTAAACCAACATACATAGTACACACGTCTATTATTATGTATTGCAATCGTAATGAAGTTATCGCTTATTTATTTGCATATTGTCTCGACAAGCCATTGCTGGCCCATACAGTATCAACGAGAAGTGAACTTGATAATAACGGTTATCGTGGTGTATGGCTTCTCTTAAATGTCATCATCAACCATCTCTACTAAACGAATCTCACACCTTCATACTAAACAACTGCGCATATAATTTGTAGAAGATTTAAATTAACTTAGCGCAAACATAAGTGATTAGGAAACGAATACTCGCCTAGTAGTGCACCTTGGAATGAGTTTTTCCTGGTGCAAACAATGAGATTTCTGAAAAACGATTACAGCTTAGTCCAAAAATTAGAAACCCATTTAATAAGGTTTACTCATAAATCGCTGCGCCATCCGTTTAGGGTCGGCTTCTGATCCGTTTAGGAAAGCAAACGAATACACAAAGTACAAATTATAGTGGTAACAGATATCTCAAAAGCCTTCGATAATGTTAACAAAGGCACGCTAATAGAAGCCACCCAAAAAATGGTATAATGAACAAAAACAAAACAACAGAACACTTCCAAAAATTATATAACGAATACCCTTTTCTCCAACACATCCCACAAAACATCACTCCAGAAATCGAAAAAATTGGAAATATAATAATAAATTACATCAAAAATCGCATGCAGCTCACTAATCTCGGTTAAATCCAAAAAAACGAGTATCAGTATGAAATGGAGATTCTAAACATAGCAAAATACCAACCAGGAATAAAAATTAAAACTTCGGTTGTCAGTGTTGCCCAGGTGACTCTAGGTATGATAAAAATTAAACACAAAAATGATTGGTTTGATGAAGAGGACCTATAAAGTAGCCTTAAGAGTACAACTCAGCAATGAGTGCCGTTCTTGTGGCTTAATTTAAAGGAGTTACCGGACTGCACCATACCTTTAGATCTAGGTCTAACGCCATACGGGGCCAGGATAAAAATCTCTGAGTTAACATCGATGCATTGCTCGACCATTGGAAGGAGAATTTCTCGGAGTTAAATACAGACTGCTGAGATGTCAAATACAGACCGCTGAGATGTGCATCATCTCTGGCGATGCAGAGACTAAAAATAAACCCCTGGGGTCGATTGCATTAATTCCGAGCTCTTCATATTTGGAGGGGATACTTTGTGAACTATCTTTTCGACCTTACTCGATAAGTATGGCAAAGCGAAGTTATACCTTATGAATGGCAAGTGCCCGAGTTGTGCTCTATCCTTAAAAAGGAGATCGCTCAAAATGCGAAAAACTATCGCGGCATAGCTTTCCTTTGCACAGCATAAAAATTACTGTCTTACGTAGTATTGGTGAGAATCGCTCCCCTGGTGGAGGAAATTGTAAATGACTACCAAAGAGGATTTCGTCTGAATCGGTAAGTCACTGATTACGTTTTTTCGCTGAGAATGATTCTAAATATTGTGACGTACATCAGATGCTCTTGAATTTCCAACAAGCTTGTGACTCAATCTATCGAGATAGCTTATGGTTTCCTTTGCAATGTCTGGGAAAACCTGACATGCGTTTTTGTAAAATGACAGCAATGCAGACACATTGTTGTGTCAAAGTTGGGAACTAGCTATCAGGAATTTTTGCAATTAGCTCTGGTGTTCTGCAAAGAGCTGCTTTGTCCCCGATACTCTTTAATTTCGTGTTGTAATTTATCTTTCATAAAATAGAAACACCTCAGGACAACCAGGTTCTGGCATATGCAGACGATATCTGTGTAATTGGGCTGAATAGCAACGTCGTCAAAGAACTACTAGATCCACTTGTACGATTCTAGGGTCTCATATCACTCATGATAAATGTGCTTCTTGTTGGCAACCGCGCTTTGTATGTCTTACGTCTACAGCTAAAGTCAAATACCTTACAAATGACAACACGCTGAAGTTGTACAAGAAGTTGATCAGACCCGTTGTCATGTATGGGTATGAGAGCTGGGCCCTGGCGGATGAGTAAGACAGATGGTTAATGACATTCGAGAAAAGAATTATGCGCTTGATTTATGGTCCCAAACGCGACGATGGCGACACTAACCGAGTTTTATTCTACCCGGGGTTCAGAAGTTTAATAAAAATTTCTGATCTCGTTCATGAAATAAAAGTACAGCGACTACACTCTTAAACGAATGGTTCAGCGATCTCTGAGAAGAGAGCCGATGTCTCAATGCCCTAACATACGATGCAATTGATGAACACATAATTGTTGATCCCTATAATGATTTGATTTACTTGATTAGAACTTGTCCTTAACGTGTACAAACTTGAATATGCTGGAATTCCAATAAACTCATGCAACATCAGCAAGAATTGCAGGTTATCTTGGAAAGAGAAAAAATCGACTTATGTCTTATCACGCAAACACACTTTACTAGACAATCAATTATTAAATTTAAAAATTATCAAGTATATCAAACCAATCATCCTGAAAAACCCGCTAAAGTAGGTAGGTAGTTTTAATTAGGAATAACATCCTTACGGAGAGCTGAAATATGAAACAGTAGAATAGGAAAAAAATACATAATTGGAGGAGATTTTAATCAAAAAATGTTCATTGGGGTTCTACACTAACAACGACTAAAGATAAAGAACTCCTTAAAGCTGCGAGGAAATGCAGTAGTGCTAACCTTGCCAACTGGAAAACTGGCCTACAAATCAAAACAAAGTACCAGACTTGATTGATTAGAAGTATATAGAAGATAGAAGGTAATAAAGTATCCCAAAAATTAAAATCAGAAAACAACTACTCTTAAGAAATTAGAGAACTCTTGACAGAAAAAAGAAGAGTGAGAAGAATATAGCAGCAAACCAGAGCTCCTCAATATAAAACTAAGTAAAATAATCTTACTCAACAGTAAAAGGGGAAGTCCAAATATAAAAGTTGAGTCAATCAGTTACTGTCTAGGAAAACTAACTAATGACGGCAGTACTGATGTTTCACTTTGCAAAGTAACCAAGAAAATTAAGACCAATAATGTAGACTTCTCGAATAAGGATAGAAGGGGAAAAATGGGTTAGAAATAACGAAGATAAAGTTCAAAGTTTCGCGGAACACCTCGAAAAAATATTTCTACCACATCAAGCTTTAGAATCTCAAATAATAATCGAGTTAGCACTCGAAAAGGAAACATTTTTAGACTTTGCTCAAGGTTTTGACAAAGTTTGGCTTAGTCAAAAGTTAAGCAACCTCTTACCAATGAAATTCGCTAAAATACTGAAATCATATTTGAAAGATAGATTCTTCAGAATTAAATTGGATAAAACCTATTCAACATAAACAATACAATCAGCTATCTCTGAATTACCTAAATAGACTAAAAATGACAGATTAAGCTAAATAAAACAAACTCAGTTCACATACATTTTCCAAAAAACGAGTTAAACCTATAACCGGTTTCAATAAATCGAGATATAATACAATAGGCGAACACAGCTAAGTATCTAGGCATGACTGGATATTAAACTTAGATGGAAGGTATACGTCAGGAAGAAAAATGAATAACTTAAACTAGAATATAGAAAAATACATTGGCTGATAGACGGACACTCCTCTCTATCATCATACAACAAGCTACTAATTTACAAGCAAATACTGAATACTGGTCCAGCTAGTTCTCTTAAAGATAATATCCAACACAATGAAGAATTGAAAATTAAGAAAATGTTCATGTAAGTCTCAACAATTAAAGTTCATCTAAGTAAAACTAAAAGGCACCTCAGCAATGGATCTTAGCAAAACGACTCGTTTTATCTAATCACTCCCCAGTAATACTGACACCAAATAATAATAAAAAGAGGTTAAACCCAAGTTAACAAATAACGAAACTAATTAGAATCAAACTCTTATCTAAACTCTCCAGCTCAATTATAGAATGAACTCGACAAACTCATAATACGCAAAGTGCTGATTGGAATAGTCCTCCTAGTCACAGAAGGGAAACAAATCACAAGTAAGGTTGTAAAAACTGACACAGAAATCGAACACCGAAAGGGCAAACAATATAATAATTTGGCTAATAAATAAAAAACTAATAAAGTAAAGGAGATTAAAAACCAGTCGGTCATTAAATATCTAAACAATCTGACAGTACAAAAAGACTATGTGGAAGATAACCAAGACCACGAAAAGACCTAACATAAAGGTCCCTTCCACCGCTGGGCTATAAACCCCAAACAAAAAGCAGTGCTGTTTGCAAATCACACTGGGAAGACATTTCACCCATACCCAAGATAATACTCCAGCCGACAAAATTGATGAGCTTGAACTAATTAGGGAAATAAGAATAACCTGAACGTTAAAAGGGTTTCGGGGTATAACTCAATAACGGGTCAAGTAAATTAAGCGTTACCAACAAAAAATCAAGAAATTATTGCACATAATGAATGCAGCAATCCGATTAAAAGATGTATCAAGGCAATAGAAGGTTGCAGAATTTTAATGATAGTAAAACCTAATGATAGAAGTTATAATGATAGTATGCCATCTCTGCTTTTAACACTATCAAAGTTATTCGAAAAGCTACTTCTAAAAAGGCTGAAACTAATATTAGAAAAAAGAAATCTTATTCATCCACATCAATTTGGATTTAGGAAGGATCACTCGACCCCCTCATCTGCGTTGTAGTTCCATTGTAAAGATTATTCTATGTATTAAGCTAGGTATATGTAAAAGAACAGAAGACGTCTAGATACAAAAGGTAGTTCCATATACATTGGCCAGCTTTGCCTTTTAATTTAATTAGACATAAATTTCTAGTTCGTCTTGCATATGCAACATCAATAAATAAGTCACAAGGCCAAACACCATGACAGTTTTACAGCACTGTCAAAAGTCACATTGCTTTTGCACATTACATTGCTGTACTCGTAAAACGTTGACCTAGTAGAATTGCAAACTTTATTTTTTCGTGCAATTGTTGCTCCCGATTTTATATTTACACGCATGATCTACCTGAATTAGAAAACAACACAGTGGCGACTTTAGCTGATGACACTGCGATCCTAGCAGTTGAAAAAAGCAACGAAGAATCAACACAAAAATTACAATCAGCTATCTCTGAAGTACATAAATGGACTAAAAGATGGCAGATTAAGCTAAATGAAACTAAATCAATAAATCGAGAAAAATACCGTATGCGAACACAGCTAAGTATCTAGAAAAATGCATTGGCTGATAGGTAGACGCTCTTTTCTATCATCATACAATAAGCTGCTACTTTATAAGCAAATACTGAAACCAATATGGACTTATGGTATTGAACTTTGGGGTACTAAGGAACATCGTCGTTGCACCATGGTACGTCAGGAATAATGATCTACATAGAGATCTTAAAGTGGATCCCGTTACAATTGGAATTTAAAAAAATGCAAGGAAACACGAATAAAGACTCCAGCAACATGTGAATATAGAGGCAATTCAGCTGTTAACCAACACCAATATTATATGTAGACTGAAAAAAACCAAACCCTTTGAACTGGTTTAATTGTTAGAACAAACAGCGGCTTGCTGATTTAGATCCACAATAACGATGTGGTATAAACAACAACTCACCAGAAACTGTGAAACGCCAACGGATCATAGATATACTTATCTTAGTAAATTAAGTTAGAAACCAATTGCTCATTAGTCCAGGAGACTAGATTGTAATAAAATAAAATAAATAAACTCAATTTATTTAAAATGAAGAAATATAATTGTTGCTCGATAGCAAAACGGCAGTCCTCATCAATTCAATCATTTTTGAGGTGGGCTTTTATCATAACTAGAGTCACCTAGGCGAAACTGACACCCGCAGTTTTTAATAAAATGTTGGTAATGAATTCCCTTATAAAGCCTTTACTGTTGAAAAGTAAGATACGTTTTCTGAGATCGTTTATTTTAACGATTAAGATCGTGTGATGAGATCTTTCCTTTTTACCTTTTTGCGCCCAAGAAGAAATTTAAAACCAAAATATTTCCACTGCAAAGCAATATGTTTTGATTTTCAGCAACTTTAAATTCCATTTGCAAATCAAAAACCATGTCCGTATCTATGCCCTCCAACCACAGTGGTCTTAAAATCATTTATTTATTTCTATAGAATTGCATGTTAAAAATAAAAATCAATAAATTATAGGTGCCGGGTCTGGTATTGGTCGTGCAACATGCCGTGTTTTGGCTAGAGAAGGTGCAACCATAATTGCTGCAGATAAAAATGAGGCAACGGCCAAAGAGACAATAGATGCACTAGGACCAGGTAAATGAATTCACAAACTAACATATAAACAAATAAATAAACAATCGTGTTTTACATTAAAGTAACACATACCGCAATTGGAATCGACATTGGATCCACCGATAGTATATCAAAAGCTTTAAGCACAGCGATTGATGCGTACAAACGACCACCATCGGTTATTGTTAATTCGGCGGGTATAACACGTGATGCCTTTTTATTAAAAATGCCCGAATCCGATTTTGATTTAGTCACAAATGTAAATTTAAAAGGAACATTTTTGGTAATGCAAATATTTGCTCGTGCCATGGTCGAATATAAAGTTGGTGGCGTATTTGTTAATTTAGCTAGTATTGTTGGAAAAACTGGTAATATTGGACAATCGAATTATGCCCCATCGAAAGCTGGTGTCGAAGCCATGACAAGAGTTGCTTCTAAAGAATTAGCTAGATATAATATTCGTGTGAATGCAGTTTTACCGGGATTCGTTGAATCGCCGATGACTAATAAAATTCCCGATAAAGTTAAGGAAATTATTAAAGCGGGTATTGCAGCTAAGCGTTTTGGAAAACCAGAAGGTATATATTTAAAAAAACGGTATTTTTTATATAATTAATTTTTATTTAATTTTAGAAATTGGTGAAGTTATTGCGTTTTTGGCCTCCGATCGGGCTTCATTCGTAAATGGTGCATCAATTGAGGTTACCGGAGGTTAAAACATTTTTTATTTTCGTTTCCTTCCAAGTTATTTTTTAAATACAGCGAAGAAGATAACTCGATAAATTTACATAAACTATACGTACTAACAGAAACAAAAGTCATTTTCTTAATGTAAGATTAAGAAAATAATTTTTACTTTTATATTATTTAGCATGCTGCCTTAAATTGTTTATATCTACATTACTGTTAAAAAAAAAGCCTCGGTAACGTACATACAATATATTATTGTTATCATCAATCTTAAATCATAATAGTATATTATTATGTTGTTAAGATTCGAATTAGAAATAAGATAAAATTTTATATCTTTTTTATATTTACATACATATTTTTCGGAAGGTATTTTGGACTATTTACACATTTGTTTTCTTTTTTTAATATTATATAATTGTTAGTTATAAGTATAAAAAAAATGCATTAAATACATAACACAATATTATATTTTTTTACGCTAAATATGTATTCCAGCTTCTTCTTTTTTTTATAAATATATATATATATAAGTCTCTAGTCGGACCTGGCCGTTAATATAAAATTCTAGTCTCGACAATTTTTCGCAATTCACAATAATTTTTTATTCACTAACTATGCCTTACAAGAATTGTATGGTCAATAAAATTGGCTTTAAACAATACAAAATTTTATTTTTAGTTTACAACATAATTAATACAAATAAATATCACAACTTATGCATTTATTTGATACTTTTGTATACATAATATATTTTTTTTATTAAAACTACATGCAAATAATAATAAAATTATTACTAAACTTATGGATGTAGAATTTTATTTGTATTGAAAGGGAAACCACCGAATATGAATTAATTTTTTATTAATAGTAGGCTTTTATTTATTTACATATGTATCTAGTCTACATGCATTTGGCATTAGGAAACCCATGGGGCAAAAAATTATTTTAATTCTTTCCATAAAAATTACCTATGCCCGCACAAGATGCTAGAGATCATTTACAATTGACTAATGGCTATGCAGTAACAAAACCAAAAAAAACATGTATAAACAAGATGAAATTTCACCTAAGTAGCTTCCTAATAGTATCAAAAATAAACCTGGGAGAAGATCGTAATTAATTGAAGCAAGCCGAACCAAGTGGAGAAAATGGCAAAATACGTTTGAACAATAATCGGGATTTACAGGCCATTATTGGCCCGTACCGGCTCGATCCGGCTTCAATGGTTTCAGACCCGAGCTTACGATTTGTATTGTTATAGACAATCAGAAAAAAGAAAAGACGTTCCTTAGTCCCGACAAGCCAACGTCGCCGAAAAAGGCAGGAGTATTTTATCTCAAAAAATGGGCTAGTAACAACCAAGAATTATCAATTCATGCACCTAAAAGTGACCGAGAAAGCGGATTGCGTCTCATAAATGTCGATAATGCAATAAAAACGCATGATATGGAACTCAAAACTGGACATATTTGAGTTCAAGATTAGATCATCAAAACAAATCAAAGAGCTAACAAAACGGGTTTTACTAGACGAAGTAGTCAAATTGTTCGACCTATTAGGATGGTTTGCACCGATAATCATCCAAGCAAAACTATTGCTGTAGAATCTGTGAATAGCTGGTGTTGATTGAAATGAAAAGTTGAGTATCGAATTACAAACACATTGGATCCAATTCATAGAAAGTTTAGCTGAAATTGAAAACATAACCATACTTCGATGGATAGAACATAAACAATAAGGAAAGCACGAGCTCCAATTTCGTTACCAAGATTGGAATTATGTGGTGCCCCTACTACTACCAAAACTGTTCAAAAACCGTTCAAGAAGCCTTAAAGTTAAAATACGCTATATTTACGCTTGGACCGATTCGACGATCACGCCTGGTTGGATAAAGGGAGCACCTAGCAAACACAACAAACACAAAACCTTTGTAGCAAATCGGATCTCTGAAATTCAGTCGCTCATGCAAACAAGCCAGTGGCATCCCGAAAACAATCCAGTAACAATCCTGCAGATGTAACCTCACGTGGAATGATTGCTCGACAATTGCAAATCAAACAACTTTGGTGGGAAGAACCGAGTTGTAAGACAACACTTGAACCAACTGAAGAAGCAGCAAATGAAAAGTTAAAACAGTATGCTTACCCTCCAACATGGCTTCTATTCCAGAATTATTGGAATAATCAAGATTTTCATCAGTATTTAAAATCAGAAAAACAAAAGCCTATTGCTTTAGATTAATTTTATTCCTTAAAAAACGAATTCATGGAGTTCCTGAAGAGATACCAAGCTATCTAACTGCTGATGAACTAACCAGAGAATACAACAGAATTATAGCAGCAATTCAAGGGTTAGAATTGCTGCAGATATCAAATCTCTAAAAACCTCAAACAAAACTAGAAGCAGCAGTAAATTGTCATCATGGTCCGTTTATTGACGAAAGTCTACTAAGGGTTGGCGGGAAATTACAAAAATTTCCATCTGAATGGTAGACGGCTAGGCAATCAAACGATTCACAACTGCTTAAGATGTTTTCGATTCAGAAAAGTGGCATCAAAACCATTAATAGGAATACTACTAGAAGGAAGAGTTACTCTCTTTCTCTCCTCCATTCACTAATACAGGCATCGACTATGCTGGCCTATTTCTAATGAAATGTTCGCTGGCAATATTTTGGCGGAATTTAGGAATCTGGCGTCAAACCAACCAAAACTCATTTAAAAAAGGTCATCGGTGCAGCAACATTGACATATGGAGAATTCAGCACTGTCCTTACACAAATTGAAATATGCCTAAACTCCAGGCCATTAATCTCGCTGTCAAACGATTTGGAAGATTACTATGCCCTAACACCCAGCCACTTCTTAATCGGGAGACCACTAATTTCATCTCCTGAGTCAGACAAAACCAACGCCACAGTAATTCAAAGATGGAATCTACTTTCGAAAATGATTTTGGAAAATTTGGTCTAAGGATTACTTAACAAGTTTACAACAAAGATTCAAGTGGGTCGTACCGAGAGACAACTAAGAGGATAGACAATTAGACAAGATGGGCAATGGGAAAAATAATAGTTATTCACGCAGGATCTGATGGTTTAACTGTAGAGTAATATCAATAAGGGGTCCTACAAATACCATCTTTAAAAGACCGATCACAAAGATAAGTTGTCTTCCAACGAAGGATAATTTACACCTGGCAAAACAGCTAGAGGACTATAAAACTAGAGGTCAAGCGTAACCTTGCCGCTGCCACCATTTTGGCACATCCGTTGAACGACACAGAATGCAATATTACTACTGACGCCTCCAATATAGCTTGGTGCTGTCTTGCAACAACACAACAATAGATGTTGGCAACCGTTAGCGTTCTTATCAAAGAAGCTCTCTCCAGCGAAAACAAACTACTCTACATTTGATAGAGAACTTCTTGCGCTATATATTTAGCAATCAGACACTTCCGCCATTTCGTGGAATGTTGAAATCTCTCGATTTTTACAGACCATAAACCACTTAATACAGCAATTGCATCAAAATCAGAACGCAGTCCTCGGCAATTACGACGTCTCGATTTTATTGCCCAATTCACCACCGACATTCTACACATCAAGGGTAATCAAAATGTTGTGAGCGACTGTTAGATCCCAGTGTTTCCTTTCTCGACATGAAAGATTTACTAGAACAGCAACAACTTGACGATGAATTGCAGAAATTGATTTCAGTACCAAATCCGGAATCAAGAGTAAACTTTCAAAAACATCATCCGGAGAAAAAGCAGCAAATTTGGTGTGAGACATCAACAGATAAAAATCAACCCTTCGTCCCTAAAAGCATGCGACGGACAGTTTTCGATAGTCTACACTTACGATTAAAAGCTGCATTAACAGCTCGATGCAACACGGCACGTTGGAGTTCCAATCTCCCAACCGTCTTACTGGGTATTTGAACCTCAATCAAAGGTGACTTCAATTGCACTCCAGCAGAGCTTGTGTATGGACAAAACATAAAGGTTCCCGGTGAATTTTTCCCGATCATCAAAATTCGAGCCCAAACAAGGATATCGGACATGATGTTCTCTTTGGTGTATCCCAAATATGCCATCTTGGATTTTTTGTATTTAAAGATGGTGTGAAGCTTTTAACGTATGCAGACGATATAAAAATCTTTAGCAGGATTAAAAATTGTCAGAATCTATAACTTTTCTAAATATAAAGTTATGCATTTTTCAAGAAGGCCAAAGAGTTTTGATAATAATTTTTTTTGTCAATGATATTTTGATCGATCGATTTATTCTAGAATTGCGAATTTGACTTTCCCCATAATTTGTCCTTTAAAACAAATGTTAAACAGAGAAATGCTCTTTCCAGATGTCGAAATACGAATCGATGTAGCACGGAAGTTTCCGTTTTTTACTGATTTCTGATTTGTCCGACAACTGCTTTCTTAGCTCTGCAGTGACCAGTTGATGACTACTGCCTACGAATTTGGTAGTTGACCGATATGATCTCACAGAGGTATGATCGCAAAGCACATCATCCTTTCCTCATTATCAGCTCTAGTATTGAAGCCACTAATCACTATTCTGACGTTGTGCTTCGGTATTCAGGTATTATTATGCGGGGGGCACTCGCGTGTATTGTAAGTGACTCCTGTCTACCAAAATGACTACTGACTACTGAGGATTATTTTTTCCTAACATTATACAAATCTTCTCGTGATATAAATCGTGTATTCTTGGATTTTCAGCAAGCCTATGGCTCAGTCCAAGGGGAGAATTTATGGTTTGCTTTGCGATAATATTGCAGTCACATTAAAGTTGCGAACAAGCAATCCGGAATTTTCGAAATTAGCTCTGGAATATCAGAGGTTATCTGAAGGTGTTGGTTAGAGCAGCTGGTATCGCACACTTAGACCGATATTGATCCATTGTGATACCACAGGATCTTACTTTTCCAAACCTTTATTGAACCATCCTGAGCTATTGATGTAAAATGTCTCGCACCTTGCTGTCCGCAAGATCTAAAAGGGTTACCATTTCATATTTACCCAAATGTCTATATCTTATTTGCGCCAAAGCCGGATATGAGCATAGAAAGTGAACCGGTGTCTCTTTCTCCTCTTATGGTTCATACAGCTTTTGCAGAAGACATTTTTCAAACCTACCTTTCTTGCATGTTAACCGAAAAGACAGTGTTTTTTGTGTACTTCTAGGACTGTTCTTAGCTTACTTCTGCGCAGAGACATTAGTGTCCTGAAGCGGTCCAAGGCAAGCATTTGTCTTGTTCGCTCATAACCTTTGACGCCAAAGAAACGGCTTCCAGTGATCTACTGTTTGGTTGACTGTCCACATATATTGTCATTTATACATTACGCCACAACCAAGTCAAGTCTTCCTAAATATCTATCACTTTCGTTTGGTACAGGATGCTGTAGTAAGGTAAATGTCATAGAACTCCCCGGCGTCAACTTTACTGTTTAGCTTGAAGTCGACCGTGAAGAACTACATAGGTTCGGTTTTTAAATATTGAACCATTCTCCTGAGGCTCTTTTGAAGGGAGAGGGGCACCAGGATACCTCTTTGCGAATTACACTTAATGGATTAAGTTATCTTCCACCGTGGGATACTCCACCTCCATGAATGACAAAACTTTTATGATTGCAACCTCTAACAGCCTTTCCAAGGCTTTCAATAGATAGGATGATAGTGTTATTAGCCATAGGTTCTTTGGGTAACCATGCGAGTCTTTTCTGGATTTCGGGATAGAGACCACTTTGTCCTACGTTCATTTCCTAGAAATAAAGACCTGTTTTAAAAACATGCCTTAAATATTACCAGACTTGAGAAGATAATATCTGGGTTCTTTCAGATTTCTGATGTTAAAAACCGATCCGGGCCACCCAACTTAAATGACTTGAACCCTTTTATCTTTCGCAAAACTCGTTTTTACTTACGATATTTGCTGTACATAACAAAGGTGATATTCTGCGTTCCTATCTCCGCAGAATCATCGAAGCTTCCTAAGAAGTTAAAAAGCAATTCCTCACTGGAAGCTGTCCATGAACCGTCCAGGTTTAATTGAATGACTTATACTATATTTAGTTGGATTAGTGGAAATAATTTTCAGTCAGTCATTTTGTACAGTCAGTCCCAGGACCTCCTTATCCTGAGACTCCTTAATAGTTTTAACCTTATTTAAGGCTATCCTACATACCTTCCTAATGACTCGCATCCTAACACTTCCCTATATTTGCTTAAGTTTGTTCTTCTAGGGTTCCTGAAAATTTTCCAGGCAGCAGGGCAAATATTAAGGTTATAGGTTATATAACTACGATGGTCGGTGAAGGAATGCTACTTCATTACGTATCCTCACTTCCAAACAAGAAATTAAACAATGGCAAGTAATTACCCATTTAGCAAGTAACTAGACAATGGCTCACTCCTTTCGTTAATATCGGTGCTTCCCCAGATTGTGTGGATTGCATGGGCATAACATCCAAGTAGTACAACTAACGTTTCTCTATTCCGCTTCGAGAACTAGTCTCTTGGTCCATAAAGGCAGATTTTGTTGTTTTCGACCTCCAGCCTGACAAGTTATATCAACATTGCTGTCTTGAAAAAGAAGGCAAAGATTTTGATTACTTTTGCCGCGAATGCAAGATCTTCAATCGAAGGGTTGTTTTATAATCTTCCCTTCAGCTCCTGTTCGGCCATGCCCTGTACAGTGGGAGTTCCAAGAGGTTAGTTGTGTGCTCGACTTCCCTCTTCTGTTATTAACATTTGATGGTTAAGGACCCGAAGCCGAAGTCGAAAAATCCCTTTGATTTTCCTAGAGAAGCAAATGACTCCTTGTTGACTACCATTTTCGAAAGCCTTCCTTTCGGTCGTCCTGCTCAACAATCTTTCAATTCTCGGTTAGAAGATTGAGGTTGCTGGCCTTAATGATCTTAAAGATCACGTTCGGAAGCTTGGCCGGTAGCCAGCCACGTAACCATGCGTGCCTCTGATATACTGTGAGCTGCACATTGGAGTCGCCCTCTTACACAGAAAAAGAACTCACTTTTCCGGTTTAGGTCTCCTTTCAATGTTTCCGGATTTTTAAGAATGAATATCTCCTTGATTTAATTTTTTGGCGAGTTATTCCCACGAGAATCGGAGAACTAATCTCCACACTCGTAGAGATCCATTTAAACACAATTAAAAAGTAAGTAAGGCTTTATACAGAGTATAAAGGTATCCAGAGAGCTCCGTTAAAGTTTGGACTTTGTCAAATGGGCCCCCAGTCTAGTCGAAATCAGCACGGGTCGCACGTCGTGTAAGGACACGACAGACAATTGAACCCTAACGAATGAGTATGAGAAATGGATGATAACGTTGATGAGAAGAGTAAAGCGCATGATATAAAATTACGCCAAACGCGATGATAACGCTACAGATTTCTCTTTAACGACGAGTTCACGTTCCGCAAGCCGACCCTAAACGGATGGTGCAGTAGTCTCTAAGAGAGACTATTCTAATGGTCTCTAGACTATTTTGTATTGTTCTAACAAAACAAAATATTTGATAAAACAATGAACTAAATCTAATATCTATTTAAAATATCAGCCAAAGAAACAACTTCAGATTTACATAATACGTACATACATATTATAGCACAATAAATCAACTAGTATATAACCGCTAAAGGTACACAGACACCCCACAAAAAAATTGTATTTTAAATTAACGAACGTTAAAAAAGCTTTTATTTGATACGAAACAAAAAGGTTGCAATTACACTATTGTCATCTGGCACCACTAAAGAGAGGAAATTTTTTTTTTAATTTTTATCATATGTTTTGTTTTTCTTTATCATTGGTCGTCAATCTATTATTTATTAATCAAATCATATCATTTCGAAAACATTCAAGTTTGAATTTTGCGAGTGACTGGAATTTTATCGTTCAATTTTTTAATAAAAAAAAAATCAAATAGTGAAGGAATATTGATTTTAATTGTTAACAATAAACATATACATACGAGTAAAACTATAAACAAGTAAGTAAAGTTTTTTTTATAGAATTTCACAACAATTTAAGTGGACAAGTTACATTTACTAAATGCACTTTAAAATATTGATAAAAATTTAATTTTTTATGAGTCATTCAATGCGTCACACACATAATAATATAAATATAAAAATAATTTCGATGTTTATGAGCTAGATAACGAATTGTATTGTTTTATTGGGAAACATCAAAAAATTTTCTGGAAAACCATATTAAGAAAAAACAAAAAAAAGGGCAGTGTCGTTTTCTTTGTATTGTGAAAGGATGTCTTGCATGTTATTGTTTCCTATTTGAAAATTAAAACATCAAACAATTTATGATGTACGAATAGAAATTCCAATGACGCAGATGCGATGTGATAATTCGTTTTATAGCCTTTTTTATTTATTGTATAATTTGTCATACATTTTGATACATCGCGCCCGGTATTCTAAAATTTTATAATTTCCAGTGACGCAGTAGTTAAATTTTCATGTTCTGATTTAAATTCAACGCCGTCAAGGCTGAAGTTATTTTCAAATGCTTATACAATTTCTAAAAGGTTTTATCTGAAACAATTGTGTGAGGAACCTTGGGCTTCTAACTATTCGTCTATAGTTCTGGGAAACCCGTGTAGGAAAGATCCAAAGCATTATTATCAAGGTCCAGTAACACCGGCAAACGACTGTCAAACTATGGGCTCAAAACCTCTTCCATAAAACAAACATTTACAACCATTACGAAACGTAAAGAGATATTTACAATAATCTATAAGAGACATGAGATGTTTCGTCGTATATATCGAAAATTAAGGGGTTGTAACGAAGAAGGTTACCTACCAGCTTAAGCTCCGATCAAAAATACCCTAAACTCTTTGTCGGGTGCTAGAATGCATTTAATCTACAAAGTGTACTTTCGAGAAGAATTTAGTGAGAACACGGAATTCAGTATTGTTATGCCATATGGATTATGTAATGCTCTTCCAATATTCGAACGATTAATGCAGCGCGTGCTAAAAGGACTTCACCAGAAAATATGGCTGACAATTTTTCAAAACCCACAATATACGTAACTAAAAAATGTCCAATCCCTAAAACCATCGCCGAGCAGTTTGTCAATAAGGTAATGGATATGTCACGAATGTAGCAACTGTGTGGCTTAATCTAAAATAAATTGGTGCTGGAAGTTAATTTTCCAAGAGATGGGAAGTTTATTCCCTATTAAATAAGGAGGCAATGTGACGACTTCTGGCCGTTGGGGTCGATTAGAAGAGACGGGTTAATACACATTTGATCCTATAAATACAAATAAGGAAGGAATGTGAAGCTCCTCCTGGAACTCCAGTATTATTTATCCAGCAGTCCCTGAAACTGACTAGGATTCAATGGACCAAATAAACAGATGGAAACAATATTTCAAAGAACATGTCATCAACTACAGCGAGCATCTCTGGCATCAATTGGCACCAATAACGAAACTAGCAACACTCATCCACCAACGGAATGGTATCATACAAAGGTAGAAGGTGTCATAGAGTAGGTAGAAAACAATAAAGCTGCTGAAATAGTCAACGTAGCCACCGAAATACTATATCTAGTACAAACGTAATACGAAATAATACACCGACAATACATCTACCATATACATCTACCAATACGATAAGTTTAGAATTCTGGCAGAATACCACAAAAATAAGAAGAAGGCTTAACAATCACGATCCCTAAAAATCAATGCAACTTTATGAAACCAACAACCTGGTTTCAGATCAGGAAGAAGTGGACCTCACCAACTCAATCCCAATCTTCACTGAACAATCGAATGAATTAAATTCTACACTTTACTTTTGACACGATAAATAGGGACGTAATATGGCAGACACTTTGAAAAATGGGCATGCCAAAAAAACGAATGCTGGATACTGAAAACCGAGCAATACAAAGGCAAATAAATGAAATATACTTCAACCCTCGAGGAGTAAGACAAGGATGCATAATCTCGTCAATGCTGTTCCTGCTAGTAATGGATAGAGTCATGAGAAAATTAGATAACCTCCAATGAGGATTAACAGGTCAAATCAATGATAAGGATTACGCATATGATATATGCCTGCTTACACACAAACACTCTGACATGCCTAAAAGTACAACAGTTTTCAGATATAGCTAGCGAAGTTGGTCTTAAGATAAACATCAGAAAAACCAAAACGATGAGACTCAATACAAATATAAAGCCACCGATGAAAATCAATTAACACAATAGGTGGAGCAGAGGACGAATATAACAAGGATGTCAATGGACTGGAACCCGCAAGGGAAAGGGAAAGGTGGAAAAGCTCAACAATGTCTTAGAAAAGAACTGTGCTAGGAGAAACGAAAGAACTTTGTAAAAGTTCTGCGTTACGGCGGCTCTTCGGTCAGTTTAGAGAGAGCGTACTCGCGATCCTTTTACTTGAACGACAACAAGAACTCTGACCAAATTTCTGATCTCGAGGTTGAAGATAGTTCGATAAGTCTTGCAATCGTCGCGTGAGCATGACTTAGGATGAATTTCTCACAACCAAACATTAAAACGGGTCTGATCGACACCTTGTAAAACTTCACCTGGTCGGCATTTGCAAGGTATTTAGACTTTAGCAGTAGACTTAAGTCATGAATAACAAGGGATCCGAGGTATCGGAAACTCGTCACTCCTAACTAGATGTGTGTCACTGATACTAACTAAAGAACTAACAAGCTGCTTGAGATAATACGTCTAATAGTCAAATAAGAAATTCGAACACATATTAACTTCTCTTTGGAAGTTAAAGAAAAACGTAAAGCACGAAAAACATGGCAGAGAAATTGGGCTCCACAAAGTAAAACGATACTAAACTGTCTTAGTAATAAACTAAAACTTTTAATCGAAAAAAATAAGAATGACTTGATTCATTTTTACATCACCTGCCAAAAAGATACCGATTATTCCCTCTGGAAAGCAACAAAAAGTTTAAAAAGACCTAAAACGCAAGTATTTGCATTTAACTGTGACGATGGAACTTGGGCTCAAAACCTGTATCCTTACAAAAGTTAAAAATTGGAATCAGCTCCCAAAAATCTCCATTTGAAGATGCGCTGGAGAGCAAAAAAATTTGTTCAAATATCTTTTTGGATGTAGAACAAGCCTTCGATAAAGTATGGCACAGAGGACCAGAATTTAAACTGCATTGAGATCTACCAAAGCAGTTATATTAGATTCAAAAATCCTACTAAGCTGGCAGACATTTTAGGGTAAAATATGAAGACCAATACTCCTCATTGACAAAAATAACGGTAAGAGCACCACAAGCTAGTGTCTTAGGGCCAATTCTTTATATCCTATATACAAGAGGTTTGCCAAATATAGATAAAACTCACATAGCAACAGTTGCTATTGACACTGCAATCTAAGCAATTGATAACAATGTAGAAGAAGCAACGTGCAAAGAGCCACTAGCCTATTGAGTAACTGGACAAAGATATAGCGAATCCAGCTAAATGAAACTAAATCAATAACCGGATACTGATGGAAATCAACTCACAGCAAGTTCCACATGCAAACACAGCCAAATATCTAGGCATGATACTTGACGCTAAGTTTAAGTGGAAAGAAAATGTCAAACAGAAAAAGAAGAGTTTAACATCAAATATAGAAAAATTTATTGGCTTATAGGTAGAACTTCCGAGCTATCACTACATAATAAACTGCTACTATATAGGAAAATTCTAAAAGCAATATGGACCTACGGTATTCAGCTTTGGAGATGCACCAAGAAGACCAATGTAGGTTTTACGTGGTATTGTAAATGCACCATGGTACGTCAGAAATGATAATCTCCATTTGGGACTTAAGATGGAATACGTCAACGAAGAAATCAGGAAGCATGCGAGGAAACACATACTTCGACTTTATCAACATGAAAATATCGAAATTCACCGAATTATGCATAAAACAAATTTAGTTAGGCTTTTCCTAAGAACGAAACCGCTAGAACTGAGACAGCCAGAATGAGATAAACTAAATCGTGACTAACCAATGGGCTATATCCCACAAATAGAGAACACTCGATATTAAAGACCAATTCCTAGAAGAATTCCAATTAAGTTGCAATAAAACTATTAAACAATACTAAAATCCATTGCGTCTTGGTCTCTAAAACCTGTGATCATGTTGCTTTAGATCCATTGATTTTGAGACTAACGGAAGCCAAGCATCGTGTAAGTGGTTCCAGTAATTCTTTTACACTGTATCTATCACCAGTATCTATTTGTTCTGACGGTACAAGATGTTGTCCTGAGGAGTTTACTTTTACGAATGATAAATTCTAGCTTGTTCTCAAATTTTACACTGCATTACTGTCATTTTACATAAACGCACATATTTTTCAGGGGTTCCCAAACATCGAAAAGCTGACCCATAAGCTACCCCGAATTCCAAAAACGAAAAAAATAATAAAATTTTGATATTTTCAGACTTCACAATGTCGCTGTATCCATCACTCGAAGATATGAAAGTTGATAAAATGATTCAACAACAACAAAATGTCTACAATCAAATCCAATCTCAAACTATGACTAATACTCCATCGTCATATCCAGCATACACACAAAATCCATATCCTGAATTAGGCCATGCTACAAACCAAATAACATCGAACAATACAAATATAGAAATGTTTCCCGATCTATACGATTTCATGGGAATGGAACTGTCAAAATCTGTTATAGCGGCAAATATGCCCGAATACTTAAATCGTGATAGAAATGTTGCAGTACGATCGGCGAGCGTACAAAATACCGGAATGATTGCACCACTGTCTGGAAATTCAGTTGGATTACAACGAGCCCAAGTTACACATGGTATACGTGAATTAATTTTATGCAAGGGTGCTGACAATAAAGTTGGCCTACGGGTCCAATCAATCGACAAAGGTATATTTGTTTGTATGGTGGTAAAAGATAGTCCAGCTGCAATGGTGGGACTACGATTTGGTGATCAAATTCTACAAATTTGTGGAAAATTAGTAGCCGGCATGTCGGTCGATGACGTTCATAAAATTTTCAAAAAAAGTGATATCAACAATATTTCGGTTGTGGTCCGTGATCGACCATTCGAACGAACAATTACATTACATAAAGATTCGCGCAATGATATTGGATTTTTGTTCAAAGATGGAAAAATTACGCATTTGGTTAAAGATTCAACTTCGGCACGAAATGGTGTTTTAGTTGATCATTTTCTATTGGAGGTCGATGGCCAAAATGTTGTAGGAATGAAAGATAAGCAGATTAAAAGTGTAATCGAAAGTGCACCACAAATTGTCACCATAACCGTTATTCCGGAATTTATCTATTCCCATATGATCAAAAAGTATGTGTGACAAATTTATTGATTAGATTTTTTTATTAATTTTAAATTTTAATTTTAGATTATCAACATCATGGATTCGTGGTCTTATGGATCATTCAATACCCGATTTGTAAATTTTTTTATATTCTACACTACACTACGGAACTGTTTGTGCCATTTTCAATTCAAAATTGTAATCGTGTGTCAACTCACTAAATTTTATTCGTTTTGTATCGTATACATTTATATATCCCTAAACAATTTTTTTTTTTTACTTTACTATATTGTCAGTGAAAATATCTTAGAATTTTTTATTCAATTTTCATTTTATTACTATTATACCAATTTTATAAATTTATATTGCGACAAATATATTTAAAAAAAAAAAAAATGGGTGGTTTATAAAACACCACAAAAAAATTTGACTTACATTTTAATGAGACACTTTGTGTTAGAATTTCGGTGCCGCTTGATGTTAAACCATTGATATAATTATTTAGACCTCATCTGAGCAACCAATCAAAGTCATTGCCAGAGAGCTACATCATACATGCCCAAATGAAGGAATAAATAAGAAACTTAGTCAGAAAGGATTCAAAATCGTAAATGCTGCAAACATACTAAAGAAAACGGTCACTAAAAGAGAGAAACAACCAAAGTTGGCCTTTTAAAAAATAACGGAAACGACAAGTAAAACTAGGAAGTCATTGACTATCTTAATTCTGGTTCATACAAACTTAACAAAAAAAAAATAATGACACAATACTTAAGAATTGCGACCTGGAATGCAAATTGCCTTGCTCTGTATGCCTAATTTTTACTGGAACCTCGTATGTCAACATTCGTGTATACCAGTGCTCTCACGCTGTACACCCAGCAGAAAGAGCTAGCGGCGGAACAGTAATCTTTATTAAGTATAATATTAACTACCATTAAGAATTAAAAATAGAGAAGTAAGTTATGGAAGTAGCTACTGTGTCTATTGAAACCAAAAATAATAAAATCTATAGTATATCAACAATCTACTGTCCACCCAGATAATTCAAAAAAAGAAGACTACATAAAACTTCTTAAATCGCTTGGTAGTAATTTTACTTGGAGAGAATTATTTGGAGCAGAAAGAACATTAAAATATGAGTTTCAATCTAGTAGAAAGCCAACCTACCTTCTGACCCCAACAAAATTCCTGACCTGAATTTTTTTATATCAAAAGGGTATCTTCGAAAATTACATTGCAGTCGAAAATGAAGAAAGACTCAGACCATTCTCCCTTTTAATGACAATAAGTGACACGGTAATACGAAAAACAAGCCCTGCAAGACTAAAAACAAACTGGAAATACTTTCGGCATCTAGACGAAGAAAGCGTGAATCTATGCGTGCAGACTTCAAATGCCTACATGATATAAGAAGAGCTAGAAAGCCACATTGAAAGTATACAAAAAGTGGCCTGGGAAGTACGCCTATTCATCAAGGAATATAAAAGCAAGGAATAGTATAACTATCCAGTTGAAGTAAGAAAATTGGTTAGCGGAAAAAGAAGACCTCGTAAGATTTGGCAGAGAACTAGAGCCCATGAAAACACAATCATAAACATGCAACAAACTTAAACTATTAATAAAGGCGATTACGAATGAGGCAGTTACTAGCTTCCTTAATAAACTGACAGGTGAATTTAACTTGAGCTATTCCGTGTGGAAAGCCACGAAAGGTTTGAAAATACCTAAAATGCAAGTACCATCCATAAAAAAGGTTGATGGAACATGGGCTCGTAGCGATAAGCAAAAAGTTGATCTTTTTTCCTAACACTTAGAAAATACCTTCAAACCACTCACTGAGCAAGCGGATAATGACTATTTGATAACGGGGCAAATAATCAAAGCCTTACCAGAAAAAGCACTAAGGAAACTACAGCAATAATCAATGCTATCTTTAGACTAAGTTAAGTTCCGAAAGTATCAGAAATCACAATGATTCCAAAGCCTAATAAACCGTTAAACGACAAAACATCGTATAGGCCAATCTCTTTACTAACAACATCAAAGATTTTCGATAGACTGCTTCTCAAGAGACAAAAGCCAATTATAAAGAGCAAAAAGCTTACATCAGCTAATTTTAAATTCAATGGCAGCCGGAGAGCTAAATGCACCATACGTCTACCACCAAGAAGCGTTGCTTCAATCCCTGATGATGCGACATCCAAAGAAATCTCATGCTTCTTTCGAATTCCAGCGGTTACCAAATTGGATTGAAATGTTTTTCCTAGTGCATCAAAAAAAAGAAGACCACAACTTTCGCTTGGTATATGCTCCATAACTGTGTCGAACGCGAGACGTTGATCGTTTTTTAAGCGCCTTGTCCGAGCCTCAAAATAAACATGTAGCGCATCAACTTCATATTGATTTTATTGCAATACGTCTCTATCGACAACAACCTTTCTGTTACGTTTCGGAGAAAATAGACCCCGCTGAATGAAGATTTAGTTGGTAATCGACATAGACGATCAACGAATGTACAGTATTCCGAAGACATTTTCAATGAAGCACTATATCCAGACCGTCTCTGCGTATCTGGTTGTCTTTGCGTGCTCGGAGAGGTATGGCTTCGCTCATATTCTTTTTGTGTTTTTCTCATGGAAGTTACGGACCAGAAGGTGCATAGATTGTGTTTCAGATGCTTCTATCAATGTTGATAATTTTCAAGAACAAGCAAGACAAGTTTAGTTGCTTTAGACGATGAATTGCAAGCTCACTGTTTCTTCCAATGAGCCAATACATTTTTCTGAACTTTATATCCAGTTCTTGCCTTTTTTTCTTGACATGCTCTTTCCATTTTAACTTTGCATCGAGCGTCGTACCCAGGTATTTTGCCATCTTCGCATGTGTTATTTCCTGCCTATTTATGTAAATAGGTATGTTGCTCATTCAATTTTATTCTCCATTTTTTTGTCCAGTGGGCAATCTCATTTGTAGTGTGCTGTAATTTGCTGGTTGTCTCTTCGATTTCCAACCGCCAACATTTGTGTATCATCCGCAAATGTTGCAATATCTGTTTTTCCAGTAAAAGGTATGTCATTCGTATAAAGCAAATACAATAATGGTCCCAACACGCTGTTTTGTGGTACTCCTGTTTCAATTCTATTGAGTGATGAGAACTCACCTTCATATTTCACTCTGAAATATTTCCCTTCATTGTATGATTTTAATATCCCAAAGAACTGCTTAGAGAGGTCGCGATGTAATTTATATTCCAGTCCTCGATGCCAGGCTCGATCAAATGCCTGGGCAACATCATGGAAAACTCCAGAACCTACCTTTTGTTTTCAAGCGTCTTTTCAATCACATTAGTGATTCTGTGTACCTGCTCTATGATGGAGTGGTTCTCTCTGAAACCAAATTGGTGAGATGGTAACAGGTGTCTTTCTTCAATCAAAGGTTTCATCCTTTTGACGAGTAATTTTTCAAACAGCTTGGTCAATGATGGTAGAACAGATATAGGTCTGTAAGACGTTTTCTCATAAGTTGGCTTATTAGACTTGGGTATCATAATAACTTCTGCTATTTTCCACTGCTGAAGAACATATTTCATTCTAAATGCTGCGTTGATTATGTGTAGCAAGTTCTTAAGACATTTTTCTGGCAACTTTTTAATAACTTTTACTGTAATAAGATCGTATCCAGGAGCTTTTTTTGCATTTAGGTTATGTTTGATTTCATTTTTGAGTTCTTTCATTGTAACTGATTGTATGTCTAACTCGTCTTCTTTTTGCATTAGAAAGGTATTTTCATCTGCTGTTTGTCTAGTCGAAGGTGGTCCTTTGACTACGTGAAGCAGCATTCGCAAATAGCAGCATTTCCCTTTATTCGGATAATCGTCCCAATGTGCCTGAAGAAAATATGTTAGCTATCGAAGAATGCCTGACGCCTCTTTTTCTTCCGCAAAGTGCACTATACAATGCCGGAAGTACGAATTACCTCTTCGACTCGAAGCTTCGATTGATGTAATTGAGTCGTTCGCTTTCTATTTTACCGTACGTATCAACGATGAATTGATGGAAATGTGGCCGACACTTCAATATGTGATTAGATTGTTGGTCTTGAATAATGATACGATATGCATAAAAATTCATACAATTGACTATTTTTGTTGTCCCAGCACCTGTCATGGGATGAGATTAATACAATTCGAAATAATATCCGTCCTGTAATCGTACTCATTCTTATAAATAAACGCCACTTAGTTAGATCAGTTTCCCCGCATACGTTACGCTCTTCAAATACCCCAACAGTTTTCCTGGCTGACAGTTGTCGCGCATGTCTGGTTGATCTTCCAATGCATAACTTTTTCGGTGGTATTTGAAATAACTTCCATTACTTAAAAATAAATTAACACTAAACACAATGCACAAAATATTATGCAATGATGACGTGCCCATTATAAAATTTTCACTAAATAGTGAAAAATTAAAACAAAACCAACGAACCATATTTTGAAAATGTTACTTTGATTTTTAATTATAATGCACTGAAATGAAAATTAATTATCGAACATTTGGCTCACTTCATAATATAAACTGCTGTGAAATATAAATAGTTTTTATTTTGTTCATGATCCTATGGTCCTATTCTGATATTTCCTCAGCGAGATAAAAACGAAGGCCGTAAACAGTTTTCGAATAGTTTTAATTTTTATTCAGCCTAGACGTTTGATATTAACTGTGAAATTGTTATTTTTTTGCCATTTTGCTGCCCATAAAAGTGTTATTTGAACATTTTCCCATATAAACACATGGACACCTCAAATTGAGCATATAGCATTTTTTACGGCACCAGCCATAAAAAATAAAAAATGCTAATAGGGATGTCTAATATAACTGTAGTTTCGTGGAGATTATCGGTAACTGATAGTTTTAAATATCAGGGTAAAGTACGAATCAACTCGTACGAATCAAAATGAAAATGTTAAAACCTGAGTAGTCCAGCCTCTTCTAAGGTGCTTTGCATAGGCCACCACCTCCACCATCACAGGGTCTACCGCAACCAAACAAAGCTGATATACTTAAGGCTCCAACAGTAAGGAGAGAAAATCGCAAAAACTGCAAAAAAGGACAATGCTACAAACATGGAGCATCTTCTAGTTTTAAAGAGCAACTTGAAGAGAAAAAAAACAAGAAGGCAGATAAAGAAGCCTTAAAAGGCTGCATTGAAGTTTGGCTAAAAAAGGTTCACAAGGAAAAAAGGTAAGAAAAATCAGAAACATATTTAAATCGAGAAAGCCCTAATCGGAAGCGGAAACGGTTTAGAAAACGTCCAGATGCATTAGTAATAACATTGAAGCAATTGCAAAATTCCAGATAAATGGTTCAGGAGAACCTCTAAGAATATTTCCATAGTCTGTATTTAACCACTTTAACGTAAACTTTTAACAGATGTTGAACATTGAGTAAATCAGAAAAATGTTCCTTCCTAGCGTCGAGTACCACCTGACCAATGCAGCCTGGTAACTCGCCTTTAAAGCAGTTACGTGATGTTCGCGCTCATTGCTGAGTTGTTTTACTCTGAATGCTTCAGCCTTCCACTATTTACGCTTTTTCCATCTACAAATTCGCTTATTCGTTCATCTCTGACCGTCGTGTGCGTGTCAGAAGTACGGACCTATATGTTCACATGAGTCAGTTTTTTTTATTCACCAATCACTATTTTGACGTCATGCTCCGGTTTGGATTCGATCAGGTCATCTAAACTTTTGTAAAATGAGTCTTTATCTTTGGGTTAGCTGAATTAATTCTGCAGCTTAGGGGTTTGCGCGTAAGCGGGATCTATTTGCAATGATACGCCAGTTAAGAAGACCAATCATGTTTTTAATGATCAGTGCTAACGAGATGGGGTGGCCGAATCTTCTGAGGATTCCACATAAATCCAAAAATAATGGAGGAGAGCTGATAGATGAGCAGATTAAAGTCTTAATATTAATTATTATTTTGAAAGAACAGAAACTTCCAAAAATTATAAAATACAGAAATTATGATTTGTCCAAAGAGTTAATACAAAAGGGAAATGGTTATTTTATGGTTCCCTTTTAGGATTAAAGACACTGATGTTCTGACATGAAATATTTGCGTATTTTCAATAAAAATGAATGAATATTGGAGCGGAGAAAAGAATTCGAATCCAATTTAGATATCGCTAAAACTATGAATTATGTCAGGAAGGACTCAATGATTTACAGGCAGGTAATAGTTGTCGGAATCAAGTAAATGTTCAGGAAATACCTGAGCCGTATTAATCGTTTCTTCAAAATTCGAATTTAGGAATCAACGATGGTGTAGTAGCAGCAATCGTTATAGTGAAACGATTTTTCACTATAACTAGCCTGCTCGGTGAAACTTCAACAATTGCAAGGACAGGCATGATGATATTGTTTACAAACACAGTAAGACAGATTCACAACCTTTGGTCTACGTAGCCTTATCCAGGGTTTTGGCTCAAAAAAGCCTTCATATTCTACCTACTTATGAGCTTAATCATCAGTTTTTTACCGGTTTTTACCGAGAAAATGAAACGATGTCTCCATTACGAAACGACTTTACCCGGCTTTCTACTGTCTATCTTCATACAATTGATTGGTGTCGATTCTGTTTTTAAACATAGTTTCAAACCTTTGTTTGAAACCTTTTCAGTTTCTAAACTTGTCTAGTTTACTAGATTTTAAATAGTCTAACTTCAATAAAATGTTGCTCTCGTCTAGGTTTACATCTTTTCACAAATCTCTTCTTTACACCGTTACCAGGCCAAACAACTTCCACGCTAGTGGTTTTCTATAGATTTAAGCTTATTGTTCTGTTAATCAAACTAATTGTTATGTTCTTAACATGAAATAAAAAAACTTTTTTTATTTTTCACGTTTCATTTATTCCTCTGTATTTTTACATTCCATTTTTCTTCCTGCCCTTTTCATCTCGTTCTATCGGAAGAACGTTCTTTTCTTACACTGTCGTGTTGCCCGATCTAACATTATATACTTTTTCCCAATAAACACAAGCGTGTACATCACATCCGTCACCCCTTAAAATTACTACATTTTTTTTTTTTTTATTTTTTTTTTTTTTTTATTATTACTTAATTTTAATTCTTATATCTAATAGGTTTTTCTATCTTATCTCTCGGGCGTAACAACCGCTGTTCACTATCATTCAAGTCTTCCACTATGATATCTACATTAACATCGTGTAATTTATTTACTACATCATTAAATATATTTGTATTACTCGGTGTCTCATTATTCTCAGAAGTATGATTCTCAATGTTCAATTCCTTACTCTGAGTAACTAACTCTGGTAGTTTATTTGCCTTATGTCTCAATATTACATTATAATTGTAACTCCTATCATTTTCTAATACAATTTTATTCTTATCACTAATTTTACTTTCAGTCGCGCTATCGTTGATATCTTCAATGTGAACTGGATGCTTGACTAAAATGCGTAAATGCATTTGATTTACGTGACGTTTAATCGATCTTCCGTTTTTCTCTAAAGAGCATAAATAGGTTCGTGGCCCTAAAACTTTGGTTACTATCGCATTATCCCAACTCGGATGATTCGGATTTGCGAAGTTACGTACGATAACTGAGTCATTAAATTTAAAACTTCGTTCTACTAATCTTCGTTTATCTTTTCGTGCCGATGTCAATTTCGAATGCTCACTAAACTTTTTAGTCCTTTCCTGTACCTGTAACTCGTTTCTTACAGGTTTAAGTAGGTCCAACTTAATCTTCGGAGTGTAGCCCAATAAAGCTTTGGCTGGAGGACTACCTGTCGTGCAATGAGATGTATTACGATAATCCATGAGAAATCTATTTAAAATATCGTCTATGTTCGTCTCTCTCTTACTAAATGTCGCCTTTTTAATTGCGTTTTTAATCGTTTTAACTGCATTTTCGGCCGCTCCGTTTGTGGCTGGATAACCTGGAGGTGTCAACGAATGATCAATCCCGTTTTTCTTTATAAATTCTTTGAATGCATCGGACGTAAACTGCGTTCCATTGTCTGAAACGATCTTGTCGGGTAACCCATATCGTGCGAATAAGTAACCTAATACCCTAATCGTAAATGATGACGTCGGACTTTTCGTACTGAAAACTTCTATCCATTTCGTTTTTGCGTCTACAATAATTAAAAAGTATCTATCAAAAGTAGGTCCCGCATAGTCTATGTGTAATCTACCCCACGGTCTATCTGGGATTTCCCAAGGAATGTTTACTACTCTAATTGGATTTGTCCTCACGGACAAACAAGCGTCACAACTCTTAATTAACGTTTCAATGTCTTTGTCGATATAAGGCCACCATACGTAGGACCTTAGTAACGATTTCATTTTGACGATTCCCATGTGCGATCGATGTGCCTCTCGTAAAATCAATTCTCGCATGGATACTGGAGGAATAATTCTATGCCCCCTCATAACAATATTGTCTTCAATACACAACTCACTTTGTTTCGTAATGAACGGGCCAAATTTCATTTTATCTAAGTTATGATAATTTCCAGATAAAATGGATTCTTTCAATTTTAATAATAACTCGTCTTTTTCAGATTCCTTTTTAACCGTAACCCTATCTAATTGTAAATTGTCATTATTTGTGACTAAATGCAAATACGTTGCTGCACCGTCGTCCTCATCGTCAAATTTATCATTAGCTACAATTGGAAGTCGTGAAAGCATATCTGCACTATTATTTTCCGACTTGACGTGTTTAATCGTGTAATTGAAAGCTGATAGGTGGATTGCCCATCGCTGTAATCTACTTGCTGACATTTGTGGTATACCTTTGTTTTCACCAAAAATTCCTAACAAAGGTTTATGGTCAGTAACCAATGTAAAATGACGCCCTATCAAGTATTGAAAGAATTTTTTTGTACCATATATGATTGCTAACGCTTCTTTTTGAATTGTGGAATAATTCTTCTCCGAGTCTCTTAAGAGTCTAGATGAATATTCAATAGGTCGTTCTGTGCCGTCTGGTAATATATGTGATATGAGTGCCCCCAATCCTACTGATGAGGCATCACACGTAAGATTTAAAGGTAAATCTTTGTCATAGTGCACTAGAATATGTTCAGAAGCTAGCTCTTGCTTGAGAGAGTCAAACGACTTCTGACAACTTTCGGACCAGTGAAATTTATTATCTTTTTTAAGAAGCGCGTAAATAGGTTCTAACTTTGTAGCCAAATTACTGATAAATTTACCATAGTAATTTATTAAACCACAAAATGCTCTGACTTCAGAGACGTTCTGAGGAATCGGTGCCTTTAAAATTGATTCATTTTTATTTAAATTAGTTAACCCTTTTTCAGAAATCAAATGACCTAAATACTCTATCTGAGGCTTGGAAAATACACACTTTTTTTTATTTAACTTTAGTCCAGCTTCTCGTAACCTTTCAAAAACTAACGAAATTCGTTTATTATGTTCTATCTCGTTATTTGCTCCTACTAAAATATCGTCCAGAAACACTACTGTACCAGGAATTCCTTTTAAAACCTTTTCTGCCTCCCTTTGAAAAATGCCTGTTGCCGGTTTTACACCAAATGGCAAACGGTTCATCTTATAATGACCTATATGCGTGCTCCACGTCACTAAATGCTTCGAATCATTATCCAGTTCTAGCTGATTATACGCTGAAATCATATCTATTTTTGAAAATAAACTACATCCTTTTAACTTTCCAAAAATATCTGTTATGCGCGGTATCGGGTAATTCGTATCTTTAATAAATTTATTTATCGTTACTTTGTAGTCAGCGCATATTCTGACTGTTCCGTCTTCTTTTAAAACAGGGACAAGAGGAGTACCCCATTGTGTAGCGTCCGTCTTCGTTATTATGCCATTCTCTTCTAATTCGTGCAATTGTTTTTCAATCAAATCTCGAAAAGCAAACGGTATCGACCGTGCCTTTATAAAAATTGGTTTAACATTCTCGTCCATATCTAATTTAATTTTAACGTTTTTCAAACATCCAATCTCACCATTGAACAGATCATCGAAATGCTCGACAATTCTATCAATTTTATTTTCTCCTTCGTTAACATGATTTATCGAAATTTGCTTAATCTTAAAATTTTTTAAAAAATCACGTCCTACAATCGGAATTTGAGCATTCTCAACAATTAAAAATTTAAATGGTCGTGTAACACCATTATGAGAAATTACAGGTGTAAAACCACCTACTACCTTTAATATATTACCACCGTATCCTTTTACAATTGTATCGTCTTGTGATAATAAATTCTTATTAAAGTATCTAAAAAATGACTTAGCGGGAATTGCAGAGACACCTGCACCCGAATCTGCTTGAAAGCACATGATTCTATTCAAAATATTTAATTTAATATCCGTTAACATATTTAAACTAAAACAATCTACACTATAAATACACTCGTTCTTTGAGTTTACATTAGTATCTAATGAATCTAAATTTTCGCTTGGAACATGACTCACCACATTACATTGTTGTTCAGATGATCTCCGGCATACCGATTCCATATGACCTTTTCGTTTACACTTGTTGCACGTTACATTCTTGTAACGACAATTAACGTCTTGATGATTCGTAAAACCGCAATGCTTACACGTTATACGATTTATATACTGCATACCTTCTTTATTCGTAGAGCGTTGATTATTATAAGCTTGACTTTTTCCCGTATAATGATTGCGTGACGATTTATGACTAATCGCGTTCAAATTAAACTCCAATGTCTTCGACGTGTTGCGTCCTTCATATTTTAATGCAATTGTTATTGCTTTATCAATAGTTAAATCATCTTCTTCACACAAACGATCAAAAATTTTGTCAGTCATGCAGGTAACAAACTTATCTACAATCATTTCTGATAATCGGCTTTTAAAATTGCACGTTGATGCTAAACTTTTAATACGAATGCTGAAATCTTTGATAGTTTCACCTTCTTTTCGTCGTATATCGTAAAATATCTTCCTTTCTTGAAATATTATTACAGGCGTAGAATAATATAATTCTAAAATTTGCAATAATTCGTCGTATGTTTTTTTTACCGGTTCGTCCGGGCACATGAGTTAAACAGAATTTCAAATGCCTTAATCCCAATAAAATCCAATAAATGATTTTTCTTATCATCTACGTCAACCACTTTAATGCGTCGAAAGAAGCTTTCTATTCGACATTTATACATCTTCCATTGTTCCTTATTCGGGTCAAATGGTTGCATAGTAGCCATTACTGTAGCTGCATCGTCGTTTCCTATCTTTTTAATATGTTTATCGTTATCGATGATAAAACACTAGTTTCGTCGTATTTATTTATGATTTTTCTGTTTTTTTTTTTTTTATTTGCGTTATCCTTATTATTTTTTATCTTCGTCGCCAATGTTATGTTCTTAACATCAAATAAAAAAACTTTTTTTATTTTTCACGTTTCATTTATTCCTCTGTATTTTTACATTCCATTTTTCTTCCTGCCCTTTTCATCTCGTTCTATCGGAAGAACGTTCTTTTCTTACACTGTCGTGTTGCCCGATCTAACATTATATACTTTTTCCCAATAAACACAAGCGTGTACATCACACTAATCAATCGTAATCTATCTGATACAAATATATTAACCACACGGGTCCGAATTAGTCGTAGTTCGTACTATCGTACACGCGGTTTATGAAAAACCATCACCATATTTAAAAATTCATATTTAATATAGGACCAACAATGTTAACTAACCTATATGTTGAGCGCAATATCCATGTCGTCCAAATTGTATTCTTAAAACAATTCTAAGACACAAACACAAATCGAATTTTTTATTTTCACTTTCACTTTATTTTACCGCCAAAATATGAAACTGCCACAACTATTAAACTTACAAGAATAACGACGAAGCATGTCATTATAACTATTCTAATATAGTGTATTTTGCCAGAGACCCACTTTCATAGATAGTTTTATAAATATGGCACACTTTTATAACTTTACATCCATCAAACGATTTTATTTTATTTTCAATTTTTTTTGACACTACACAAATTATTTAGACAAATGAAGTGAGAAACGTTTCGGTATGGTAAAATTCAATATGGCAGTACTAAAATATAGAATTTACGGAGTAAATTTTGAAATTTTAATTTTACAACTGTTGTGTTATTACGTAGTTTCAACGGTGCAAAGTAGGACGTGGAAAGATAACTGTGAAAGAGTTAGGAGAGCTTTGATTATTTTTCAACATATGTGCACGGCATTTACAATCAAAATTTCCAATGCCCTCCATAGAGTGTTTACATCTTTTACATCATTGGTTTCACAAATCACAATGAGTGTGGTACATTTTGCTTTTATTTTTGACCGACATGTTTTCACATGTTGGATGACTCATGACCATTCATTAGAAATTTAATTTCGAAATATTTTACGCGAGTGCGGCATTATCACCATAATGAGATTGTGAATTGCTCTTCGGGCGATCTTATTGTCTATTTAACTTGAGTTATTCAAGTATGATACATAATAAGACTGTTTTTACATGACATTGCTGGCCCGTACCAAATCAACAATTTGGCTTCATCGGATTCGATCTCGAGCTTGTTCTAGACAACTCGAAGAAGATAAGTCGTTTTCTACCCGAGGAGCCATCGTCGACGACAGCGATCCTTGCAGCTGTCAAATAGTGATAGCTGCACCATCCGTTTAGGATTGATTCACAAAACGTGACTGAGCCAGCGTATTCGCTGTCCTTTTTTGAACGACATCAGGAACTTTAATTAAACTTCTGATCTCGAAGTTAAATAAAATTTGGTAATTGTCGTTATCATTATGCGTATGACTTCCCTCGGATGTCATTAACCATACCTTATACTCGTACGTCAGGGTGCAACTTTCCCAAGCATACACGACAAGGGGTCTAATAAACCATTTGTACAACTTCAGTTTATCGGTATTTGCAAGGTATTAAGACTTAAGCACTGGACGTAAGGCATACAAAACACGATTCATTTTTTTGAAATTTTTTTTCAAAGTCGTCAGCAACGCAGTTTTGTAGTTTTCTGCTTTTAGTGCTAGATGTCCTATCGAGTGCAGTTAAATGAGTTTTCGGTGCTCCATCCCAAATATGATAATTATTCTTCAATCTGGGTCTTATGTATGTCTTAAATATTGAAAGTATTTCGGATGAATCAAAGTAAAACTAACATCTTCGTAGAAATCCAAAACATTTGGCTGCACCAATCGCTGCTTTGGTTATTTGTTCAGCCCAAGATTTGATATAGTTAAACCGAGAATCTCAAATGTGTCAGACGTAGCCAAGCTGGATTCACCAGTCAGAAAAGACGGTAACCAGCAGTTTGGCCAGAAAAAACACAGGATTGAAATTTGTTGGGATTTTTTTGTTGTTGATATGATTAGACTTTTGTGTTTATATAGTCTCTCGATCGTATTATTTGTAAAGCATTCCATTTATTCTTTCTCCTTATCTTTTTTATTAAATTGCCTATGGCATTATTCTTGAATCTTTCTTAAAAGAAACTAACAAGATGAATGCGAATCTTACAAACTAACCTTACTGCTATTTTTATAAGTATTAACCAATGTAAATTTTATTCAAGTGGATCAGTCGTCTGAATCTCGGTTGTTTTAGAATGTCACGGGCCAACGCATTGAGATGTGTCTCGTTTTGAACAATATCTCGAACTATAGGTTCTAATTGTATCTTTAATAGGTAAAATACCGAGGTCATGATGTATGTTGGTGTTTCGAATATACCAGCGAGCATTCGTGATCCTACGAAGTATTTTTGATTGTGTACGTTGCAAAAATTCTCTATTTGATGCGCTGGTGGATCCCCATAACTGAAATTGGCTTTTATTCGCCAAGTCTTTAGCCAGTTTTCAATTTTATTCAGATGATTTTGCAATTACGTTGAGGCAGTTTGAGGATTTTTACAAGACACTAATATGGCTGTATCATCAGCAAATGGTGATATTATAGCTTCATTGCAAATCGGCTGTATTAAACAAGTATAAAATTGGTCCCAAGACACTTCCTTGTGGAACACCTGCGCTTTGTTTAACCAAGTATTTCCTTTGAAGAAGATAGTTTTCAAGAACTACATGAAACTGCTTCGGCAAAAGTTCTTTAACTTTGTATATTAAACCTCTATGCCAAACTTTGTCGAAGGCTTATGCAATATCCAAGAAGACAGCAGAACAATATTTTTTTCTTCGAAGGTGAGTTTGATTGCGTTTACAATCCTCTGAACTTGCTCTATAGTGTTGTGCTGATTTCGGGATTTCGGAAATCAAATTGGTGATCTGGTATAATATGCCGTTCTTCTAGTACTGGTTTCAGTTTCCTTAGTAACAATTTTTCAAATAGCTTTGATATCGTGGAAAGCATGCTTATTGGACGATATGATGAGATTTGTGTCTTATCTTTTCCAGGTTTATGTATCATTGTAATTTGCGATATCTTCCACTTTTGAGGAATGTATCCAATTCGCATGATTGCGTTGAGGATGTATGTTATTAGTTTAATGCATTTGTCTGGTAATTCTTTAACCATTTTCCCGGTAAGAAGATCATGTCCTGGTGCTTTTTTCGGAGTTTTTTACTGTGCTCTTAACTTCCCTCCACTTGAACTTTATAGGTTTAAATTTGGATCATTCACCGTTTGATTTAGTATAATATAGTTGTTAACTTGTTTATGTGGTGAGAATACGCTTTTTAGATGAACAGCGAAAGCATTGGCTTTTTCTTCATCACTTCTTGCCCAGTTGCCACTTGGCAGTCTAATGGGCGAACACGAGTTTGCCGGCCTCTTAAAACTTTTAGTAGCTTTCCATAAAGAATAGTCTGTTCTCTCTGTTGCCGAGAGTTCACTTAAATAGTTTTGTATACCTTCATTGTCTTCTTCCCGTAGAGCTACTTTCAGGGATTTAATTGCTCGATTTAATTTCCATTTTAATATCGGCGATCTTTACTGCTGCCACTGCCGTCGAATTTTTTGTTTTTCTTGTATTAATTTTTGGATGTTTTTAGGAAGTTTATTAACTTTTTCAAAAACACTGATGTTAGGTGTTGCTTTTTTTTGCTGCTACTTCCAGTAGATCTCTGAGGTAGGCTTCTTGTGCTAAGAGGAATATCCAGTAGGCAATTCTCTTCAATTTGTCTACTGTATTGATCCCATTTAGTTTTTTATTTGTTAGGCGTTTCAGTCTTTAGGGCATCAGTACTCACTGTTATAATTACTGGTGAATGATCGGATGATAAATCGTAAAAATCTGTTGCCATAGCATTTGTACGTGCAATGCCTTTAGTTATACAGAAGTTTATTAGATCAGGAATTTTCTTTTTATCCGTAGGCCAATGTGTTGGATGCCCCGCTGATAGATAATCCAAATAAAGTTCATCCATAGCTTCATAGAGTTGCTTTCCTTTTGGAGTCGTCAATCTTGAACCACATTGAGTATGTTTTGCATTAAAATCACCTCCCGCAATGAATTTATTGCCTAGATGGTTAAAACAATCTAAGGATTGCTTCTTTTTTATTGCGTATTTCGGTGGGCAATAGACTGATGATATTATACAGTTTCCAGACCAATCCTCCAGGCAGATATTTGTCGCTTGGATATGGTTTTTTCATATTTCTCAAGTTCAAAGGGTTTTAGTCTTCCTTTAATCAACACAGCTGTACCACCATGTGCTTTACCATCCCATTAATTTTGAAAAAGTTTTTTTGGTGAAGTCTGTATTAACATTATGTCAATATTGTGCTCGATAAGGAATGCTTGCACCTCTGTTTTGTGTTGGGTAAGGCCGTTTGCATTCCATATGGCTATTTTAAGGAAAGTCATTTTTGGGTTTTCACTACTAACTGCATCAATGTGTTCATATTTTGCATCATTAGATCCATGGTTCTCTCCATCATTGACATAAAGCTTTGCATCATATCTGTAAGCTTGTTTAACGCAGTTGAGATGTTTCCTTCTTCATTAGTTTGAACTTTTGGAGATATGCCTTTAAGTATACTTGCATATGAAAAGTTGCACTATTGACGGTCGGCTTATGGTTTCTATTAGTATAAACTTCTTCTGTTTGTTCTTCAATATTAGTTTGATGTAGCTTAAATATGCGTTGTTCAGCCCTTTGCTTAGGATTGATTCTTCTTTTCAGGTCTATATATACTGGGCACCCTCTATAGTTTGCCGTATGGTTCCCAGCGCAGTTACTGCATCTTTTTGCACTCATCATTTTTAGTTTTGTTGCATTGTTTGGAACTATGAAGTTCGCCACAAATAACACACACATCATTTAGCGTGCAGTAGGCTCTAGTGTACCCATATTCTGGACACTTTACACACTGTACTGGGCCGGTTCTTTCTTTAAGTTTTTCGACAGTGATTCGACGATGCAGTAGATATCTCAAGTTATATATTCTATGCTTCCCTTTAACTGGTTTGTTACCAGTTTCTAATTCGATGTGGAACATTGGCTGTGGCAACTTATCTCGATTGATGATGTTGGTTATTGCTTTTGCAAAGAAGCCTTCAGCAGCGAGTGCAGCATTTTATTTTAACTACTAAACATTTTTGGCTTTTTAGTTGATATGTATAGAATCGCTTACCAGCCTTATCAAAATGGTTGATTAGCGTTCTGTAATCATCAATGTTTAGTGGTTGAATTTTAGTTTCTTTAATGTTTCCTCTTTTAATCGAAGAAACATAAAAGCTACCTTCCGTAAGAACTTCAATTTGTTTTATTAAGTCTCTATTTGATTCTTCTCTCAAATATATTGGTGGCGGTTTTTCAGTTTTCACCTTATTTTCTGTAGGTGGATCTTCAGAAGTCTCTTTAGTTTGCAAGACAGAAAAACGGTTTTCATGAAGTAACTCTACTAAATTTGTTTACACTAGCACTTGCCTCTGATCTTGGGCTTCTTTTCCTTTTATTTTGAACAGTTATATATCTGTCCATACCTGTTTGCACGAGTTTTTGTTCGCATTGACCTATATCACTTTTTGTATTATTGTCTTTTGCCAACGATGCACTATCAATTACATTTATGTTCGTTGCACTTTGTTCAATTCTATTAACTTTGTTTTCACTTTGTAAAGAAGAATTTGCTGTTGAAGCATTTTTTTGTTCGAGCACTTTCTGTTGTGTTATTGTCCAGTGGACATAGTCCGCTGTTGTACTGGTGGTGATGGCGCGATATGTTTTTTTGGTAGAGTTCTGATCACCATTTTTACATATTTTAATTTAATTTTAAATAAAAAGCTGATATCAGCATTTCACACGGAACTATTTTATTTAATCAATTTTAATTATATTTTTTAATGTTTACTTGACGGTAGTCAAATTGCGAATGAGGATCCCTCATTATCTTAGGGGAGTTTATTTTTAGGTTTTTTTGAATTTTTTCTGTCAAGTTTATGCACTGCTCGATTTCTTCGTTGGTAATATTTCTATCGTTTGGAGTTTGATTTGTCCTAAATAGATGTTTTCCATATATTTTTTCTAGTTTCCCCTTCCAAGAGTACCAGTTGGTAGGCCGAGGTCATCTCTACAACGTAAAGCAACATATAGCTCTGGGAAACATGGTCTCAACTCTTTTGCCATCGAGTTTCTTGGAAAGCACAAGTTCTTTAATGCGACAGTACACGTACCCATCTTAAACCGTGTGTCCGTTAATGCGAGCGAGGCAAAATTCTGGCGATATCCATTTACATTTACGATTTGATATTTTTTTAACAGTCGGCTTTTCATAGGAAGCTGGTCGACAAGCCAGAAAAAACGTTGTGGTGGAATTCTAAGTAAGTATTTTATTATAGATAATTATCCAATATTCCGGAACATCGCAAGTGATAGATTAGATGCTTTTTTTTCTCGATGGTGGCTTTCGAACTTTTAAGGGCGAACTTAAAATTTGGTAGACGATGAAATCTCTCGAAAAATCATATTAAACTTTAGCCATGAAGGCTAAATTTCAAGGTGCGGTTCATCACAAAAAATTCGACAAGTTACTATATATTCCTTCTCTGGAAAAGACAAAAAAGACCATAGTTTACTTTAAGTTGTTTATCTATTTTTTTTGATTACCTTTATTTAAATTCCAATAAAAAAGCTATATAATTATTCATTTTTCTTCGTTTTTTTTTTATTTTTTTTTTGTTTTCTTTTATATATATATATATATATAATTTAAAGGAGGTCTTACATTAAAAAATAGCTTGTTACACCATTTTTTTTTTAAAGTTAAAAAATAAAAGAATAATTTTGAATATTGTTTTTTACTTCTTCATTTAAAAAAAACAACCAAAATCTTTTTAAATACAAATCATAAAAAAAAAAACATTGAGTAAGACCACCACTAAAAACAACAGTCTTCTATTTTTAAATAAGAAAATATAATAAAATGTAAAGAACATTTTAACTAAATTGTCTAGTCAAGAGAGAATTTAGTTAATGTATACGTAGTAAATTTAATAAATGTAAAATAAAAAGGAGACAGTAATAAAAATGTAATGTAATAAAATTATAATTAATAAAAAATTTCATGTAATTTTAAATTTCGTGATGTTTATAAACATAAAAAAAAGAAACAAATATGTGTTTTAAACACGTGTATTGTAAATTTCATTTTGTTAAATTTAAATATAAAAAAAAAAAAATTAAAATATACGATGATGATGATTTTCTATTATTATTATTATTTTATATAGTTTTTTTTTGTAACATTTATTATTGATTAATTTATTTATTAAACTATTTTTAAGTTTACCTTTTTTTTACTTTTTTTTGTAATGTAGATATTTAATTATTATTATTATTTTTTTTTTATTATTTATTTTAATATTTTATGCGATAAATTAAATAGGGAATAAAATATTAATGATGTATGTATTTTATAAAAGACATATTTATTTATATATATATTTTTTTTGAATAATAATAAAAGTTAAAAATAATTAAATTAGAAAATAATAATTAGTACCAAAAAAAAAAAAAAAAATAAAAAATATAAAAAAATGAAAATTTTTGTTTTTTTGCTTCTACATGTAATGCAATGTTTCCAGAACGCACAAACACATGGGATCAAGAGATTAGACATCTAGATTTGTAACCTTGATAACTACTCGATGTGAATTTCATGTTTATTGTCGTCTGAACATAAGCATAATATCAATATAATTATTATAATAAGTTATTAATTTTTGTAATATATAAAAAGCAATAATAATATAATTATTAATTAAAGAATCACGCTACATTGCATTAATTTATTTTTTTTGTTTTTAATTTTATATTTATATAAATATATACACATGTATATATTTATAGTTAAGCGCCGAGAAAAATCATCTTTTTAAATTTAAATAGTTTTTCCTTATATATTTTAAAATTATTAAAGTATTTTTTCCCCTCATCTTATTATTATTATTATCGTGTGTTGTTGGTGTCAGTTTTTATTATTTTTTAAATGTTTTTTTTTTTTTTTTAATTTTTAGGAACACAAATCAAAGTAAAAAATATATATAAATTATAACACAAAACAAAAAAAAAATACTTTAATAAAATTAATAAATGTATATTTCTTTTAATTTATATATCTCTCTCTATATCTTTTCTTTTTATTTTATCATTCAATATTTTAAGTTAAAATTAAAAAAAAATATATATAATTTAATCATTAAAAAAAAAAACAATAATATTAATCAGTTGCTGAATCTATAACGATCATTTGAGAATTATCGAATAGAGGTGGCGATGACATTTGATTATGATGATCATCGATCACCGATTCATTTTTTCTGATTATATTCTCGTTATCTTCGTTTAGTATTATATCGCCATTACCGTCCAATATTGTTGTGTTGATTAAGCTTTTTTCGGAAATAACATCACCGTTAAGAAGTTGTTTTTCGAGTTTAACTGTTGTAAGTTTTGTGGCTTTATTATCATTTGTACCGGACTTAGAAATCGTCGATGTGGTCGTCGTTTTCTTGGTAATTCCTGTACGAGTAGTTGTTGTTGGTTTTCTAGTTCCACCAATTGCTGATGATTTTGTTGTTGTTGTCGTGGTAGTAGTACTACTTGATGATGTGCCACCCCCCGTTGCTGTTCTAGGTTTTGCGGTTGGACTCTACAAAAATTAAATTAAAGAAAAGTTAGCTCATTTGATCGACCGAAAACATTACAAAATATTTACCTTTACGTCAGTAACTTTTTTAGCTGGTGCTGTAGTACCTGTTCGTGATGTTGCAGTTGTTGGTTTAGTAGTACTTTTAAGTGTGCTTGGTGCTGTGCGTAATTTATTAGTTGTGTCTTTTGATTGTTTATCTGTGACTGTGCTCGTTGGTGGTGTTGGTTTAACTTTTGTAGGTGACAATACAGAGCGTGCTGTTGTTGTTTTTGCTGTTGATGGAGCACTTGTCGTAGAAACGACTGGGCGGGTGGGCTTACTCGATGTTGTCGTGAGTGGTTTAGTTGTTGCCGGTGTTGCCCTTATAATTTGAATTTAAAAAAATAAAAATAAAAAATAAAATGTTAGTTTATTTGTGATGCATTATTTTTGTATTTTGATGATCTGATGGGAACGGCCCCCTCAGCATAGTGATTAGTAACTGGCAACTATCAGACTTAAGAGAAAATAATACGATCGCACAGTCTTTTCTCGTAAATATATATCCTCTTGGAAACATTGACAATGTTTTAATTTCTAAGAGATAGTCTCGAAAGGTGTGAGAACATATTAATCGGCCAAAAATCATGTTTGCTTGTTTATTTTCTATGCAATTTGTTTTGGGGCCGAAGCTCTCCCAACTCTTTCGCGGTTAATTAACGTCCACTTTACGCCATTACTAGCCAAATCGAGGACGCGCGAATACAGGTTCTTATTTTTTCAAATATCCATCTCTGCACATTGCATTGCTCCAGCCAGCCTGTACTGGCATGGACGATGGTTCGTCCCATGAATTCTGCACTCCATGGGAGTCATAGTTGTGTTCATCGTCATCACCGATCGTAAAATCAAGTGATGAAAAATCCCTTTTGCAACCCTCCCCCGTTGGGATTCGAACCCGGTACCTCCCGTCCCAAACACCGCAGCTTTAACCACTGCGCCAATTGCTCGGTCAAAAATCATGTTAGCATTGTGAAATAAAAATAAAATAATCTTCGCCCTGATGATGTGAACACTCTATGGAGGTATTTTACATTTCGGTCAAAGTACCGCTCTCGCCGCATAGATGGCGGTTGTTGTTTGAAAATAACGCCTATGGTTGAACTAGAAAGTTAAAGCTCTCAGTCAATTTGTAAACAAGTGGCCTGAGTACAACCAATATCAAAGTGGATGTGGTTTCTACTGTGAGGAAGCCTCCGTCTTCTATTACAACATTGTCATTGTTATCATTTGACGTTTTTATTGTGTAAAAATGTCACCTAGGTATACATTCTCGCGCTGTCTACTTGCTCTTATTAATTGTTATCCAGTATGCTTAGTATGTTTAAAAATCTGTTTCGGTTCCTGCTGGACCGATGAGGAGGCACATAACTGTCTACTATCTAGCTCCTTCGTCGGTTAAATGTATGATGTTATTTCGAGTCATTAAAGCTAGTTTACCGTAATTTCATCATTGCTGAATTCCTCCTCGTCACTAGTTCTTGGTGCTACAAATCTATACGCTTGTGTCATTTGCGTGGTCAGGGAGCAGCGCACACTATAATCAGTTTGTGGTATCCTTCCACCCGGAGTTGTCAAGCCTTTTCTATTTGATAGGCTGTTCAGTACTTCAGTAGTTTTAAGCATTCCTGTGCTAATTACAGACACTGATAAGCGAGTTTGTTTTGGATGTTCTTGAGCTTGTTCCAATTTGCGTTTCAGTGCGTATCGGAAAATCTTGTTTTGAGATTGACTCCGGTGATTGCAAGACGTTTTTTTTTATTACCCAGTCGGTTACTTTTATCAACAAGACACCTCTCACAAGTGTAAGATCAATATTTAATTTACCATTGTGGCAATAGGTGCTTGGCTCGCCATCTTTATTTTGAATAAAGAGGCCTCTTGTCACAAATTCTTGAACAAGGATTAATCCTCCATCGTTTGTTTTTTTATGCCAAAGTTTTGACTTTGCTTTGAAGTCGTCAGTTATGATAATAGGAAGGTTTATGGGGCCTCCATGATTTAATCAAGCAAATGGATACTAATTAGATTAAAATTACCTAATGCAGACCTTACTTCAACACAATACACAATGTGAGTCGCAGAATTGTGAGACTCCTAGTTGGCTAACCCTAAATAGACAGTTGATTTTTATTTGTTTTTTTCTGAATGGCTAAGTTCAAAGCGGGTTTGAATGCTGTGCATACTTTGCTCCTCAAAGAGTGGTTGAAGGCTTTATTATCTTTTTTACAGCTAGTGCTGTTAAGCAATAAATCTGGGCCGCTTTTTTTCTAATAGCGATGCTACAAACCTAGCATCTTCCAAGTTTTTGTTGCTCAAAAAGAAGTCAATGCCTTTTTTCGTTTATAAAAGTAAAATATTGGATGGCACAGTTTAAACGATGCCGTATGAGCTGTCAAGACGAATTTAGCAGTAATCGACCAACTGAGGTACCATACCAGAAATGGTGAAGAATTTAGACATGAAAAAACTAGGCGCAAGATGGGTGTGTCACGATTACTCACCCTCGATTCATAACCATAGATGAAACATGGGTCTATCGCTTCACACCCGAGACTAAGAAACAATAAAAAAAAAACAATGAACCAAAAGGATAGAAGCGGCTTCAGAGAAATTCTGTATCCAAACTTAAAAAAATGGCTCGATGGTAAAAGATTTGCCAACAATAAAAGGATGGATTCCGCTTGACGATTGCTATTAAGGAGAGTATCGAAGCTATTGAACGTCGCTGGAAAGTGTATTGAAAAGTAACCAAGTTGAGTCCTATTTTAAAGAATGAAGATCGCTAAAAATTCGATAACTGTCTTACAATAATGCCTTATATACTTTTGGAACGAACATTCCTCAGAGCAGATGAAATTGTGAGTGACTACCAAAAAGAATTTCATCCGAATCGGAAGCCTCAATCTATCATAAAAACTTAAGGGCCGCTTAAAGATTTGGGAAATACCAAAATTAGAGTAATGAACTCACAATGCATGCATGGGCCAAATCTAATTCGGTTCACTACCCCGATGAGCCATCTTCGCCGACAGCGCCTGCTTAATGGCGGCTCTCCACCCAGAGATCCGTTTAGGATCTGGTCGCAGAACGTGACCTATTCGCTGTTCTTTTATTTCAAAAACGAAATCAGGAATTTTCATTGAATTCCTGATCTTTTGGTTGAATAGAGCTCGATAAGTTTCATCATTGTCGCGTTTACGCCATAAATCATGCGGAATGTCATAAACGAAATGGATCCAACTATTAAACCCGTACATGAAAACGACTCTGATCAACAATTTCTACAATTCAGCTTGTCAGCATTTAAGTATTTAGACTTGGCAGAGGACGTAAGCCATAAAAAGCACGGTTGCCGGCGTCAAGTCGCGCTTTACGATTTACCCCATCCCACACAATTATCAAGAGTGACCAGGAACGAAGGTATCACAAAATTGTTACTCCTTCAAATGTGTGATCATCACTACTTAAGTCCATTGCGTCTTGGTCTAAATCTTTGAGACCAACGGAAGCCGTGCAGGCATTCCCGGACATCGCATACTATAAGCTATCCCGATGAATTGAGTTATAGGCTTGGTGAAAATCCGAGCAAACCTGATGCCCGTCACTTGATCAGTGGCTGACCGATTCGAACAATCCTCCTTGGCAGTATTCTGCAATTTCGAAATTATAAATTAAGAAATTTAACGAAAATTCCTGACATCGTTTATGCCCTAACTGGTCAACGCTAACTCGTTCACATTCTGATGGATGATGCAACAACAATCTCTAAGAATAGAGTAACTACATCTAGAACAAAACGAAGAGCAAGCTCGAGATTGAGTCCGACGGAACCGGATTCTTGATATGGTGAAAGCCACCAATGGTCAACATTATTATTCTATATTATTTACGTGATCACTCTTACGATTATTAGTTTTAAGAAAACTCGATATAAAAAAAAAATTAACTTACTTTGGTGCTGTGGCAGTCCGAGGTGAAGTAGCAGTTTTCGTTGCAGAGGTTTTTGCAAGTGTTGATGTTGTTGTTCGTGGAGCAGTTGATAAGGTACGTGTTGTTGTTGTTGTAGTGGTCGATCGAACACTCCCAGCACTCGATCTTGTAACGTTTTCACCAGTTTTTGTGGTACTTGTTGCTGTCGACTTCTTAACCAAACTACTTGTTTTAGCCTCTCCATTAGTTAAGGGTTTCTTTGTTAATGTGACAGTCGTTTTGGTTGCAGTTTTAGCGGCAACAGCTGGTACAGTTTTAGTTGGCGCTGGACTACTTAAAGGTTTTGACGATGGTCGCGATGCAGTGGTCGCAGATTTTGACGCCGAAGAAGGTTTGGAAGTTGGTGTACTTGATTTTTTCGCTGCTGCTATCGGTGTTTTAGCTTTTAATGGGGTTGCTGTTTTGGTAGATGATTTTATTTGTTTAGCTGGTTCACTGGTTTTAACACTTTCCTTTTCGGCAACATTTGACGCAGCAACAACTGCAGCTGTTGCTGCTAATGTTGTGGCAGCAATGGCGGTTACAGCAGCTACTTCGATATTATTTTGTTCTGCAATTATTGGTTCATTCTCACTTGGTGATGTTGATTCGACTTCGCTCTTATCATCAGTTTGATTTAAAATCATTGCTGACGGTTCAAATGCATCCTGGTTTAATACAGGTGAAAGAAGTATTTCGCTCAGAGATTTTTCCTCTGGTTCAAATGATAATCGTTCGACAGCTTCAATAATTTCTTGTGGCTCTGGTGTAATTATTCTTTGATTCAGTTCAATATTAAGAACAGCTGGTGTCGGAGGTGGTGCTTCGGAATGAGCTGGTTCATTATCAACCAAAGCTAATTCCACATCTACTGGTGAAACGTCAGCTATTAGATTTTCATTTCTAAATCCTGATGTAAAATCTGGAATAAAATTGGGCTCAATAGAATTAAATAATTCTTCAGACTTTTGTAAAAATGAACTTTCACTTTCAGGTTGTTCTTCGGCTACGAGTGGAATAATTTCAGATGCTAATTCGATTTGATCTACAATAAGGCCAGCATTGTCAGTTGTCACTGTGTTAACCGAATTCTCTGTGCCAATAACAACTAGTTTTGAAACCTCTTCTGTTAATTGTTCTAGTGTGTCATTTGGTTTATCCTGTAAAAGTAGTTCAGATTCTGGTTTATCAGATTCTAAATGACTAACTACAGAATTATCATCCAAAATTTTATTATCACTAACGGGCGAATACATATCATCTTCAGGTTTTGAAATTTCATCTTGCCACACCAAATTTTCTTGCATACCAAAATCATTGTCTTCGATAACAAATCGTTGCCCTTGTTCACCTTCGAACGTGATCTTTTGTGTCGTTTCTGTTTTACCAACGCCCGACTCAAATTCATCGTCTAGCGGCAATTGTTGAACTGAATTTAAATCGAATGGATTAACTATGTCGTTATCATTATCTTGATAGAATGACATATTCATTGGATCCGTTTCACTTAATACTTTAGCAGATAATTGACCAAGGACAGCATCAACATTCTCTTTTGTCTGTTCGAGAAGATCATCAACTTCTGGAGCATATTCTAATTTTTCATCACCGTGCATTGCTTCTTTTAAATTCATTTCTTGGTAGGAGGCCTGCGATGATGATGATCCTGGACGTTCAACACTAGTTGTTTCGCCATTTTGTGCTTCTAATTCGGCTGGACGACGCGATATTTCATTATCAAAATCAGTTTCAGCCGGTAATGTTATATCGTCCATTGGTGTACCTTTACGTGGAGATTGTGCAATAATATTGTCCTCTTCAAACAAATAAGCTGACTGGTGTGGATTAAGTGTTGCACCATTTTGATTTAACAAATTAAATGGACTTTGATTTGTTGATCGTACTGGTGATGTTGGAACAAATTCTTTTGCATCTGGATTTAGTTGTGAACTCATTTCGTCGTCGTCTGTATTTATATCTTCGTTTTGTTCTTCTTTTAAAGATGTTAGTTCGTGTTGTGGCGGCGATTGTTGTACAAACTTATCAAATTCTTTAGCCGAATTCTTTTCAATATCGATTAATTCTTGATCTAAACCGTCGTCGTCTTGTTCACTTGAAATTAACTAAAAAAAAAACATAAGAATATTATAATGTTATGATTTGTAAAATTGTATTTTCATATATACTAACATCAGCACAAGCTTCTTGCGATTCAGCGATTGCTTGTGACAGAGCATGTGACTCTTCAATTTGTTCGAGTAATTCTTTTTGTTCGTCTTCTTCGATCGTTTCAGTTGCGGCTGGTACTAATTTTTTATCACCTTTAATATAGTTCCACTCGTCTTCTGAATCTTCTCCTCCACTTTCAGCTACTGCATGATGTTCTGCCGTAGCAGATGTTTCTAAAACTAAAAAATTAAACGATATTTTAAAAAAAAAATGTAACCAAATATTTTATCATGAATCAACAGTTGATTTAAAATCGTCTCTTGAATCTTTTCGATTCTTACGAGTACTTGCAGTGGGAACGGAACCAATTAGAACATATTTTAAAGCAAAGATTAGGTTGGAGATTAGTTTTAGATGAATTGATAATTGGTTCATGAAATAAATTAAAGATAAAGGGCGTTGTCTTCCCGAGTCTATCATTGCTTTTTAAACATAAGATCCTAGTTTAACATAAAAAATGACAACCAAACACCAATATTTTAATATTCTATTTTTGATTTTCTTCTAAAATAAGAATAGTTCTTATATTTTTTCGTGCAGATCATTTAACGCGTTAAAACAAACGTGAATAAGAAATGGAAACTTTTTATTTTTTGTTATTTCCACTTCTAAATTTAGACAAATTTTTAAATAATAAAATTGAAATGCACTTTCTTTTAATCTTATATACATCGCGCTGTGAACTAGAAAAAAACTTAATTTTTTAACGATTAAGAACCTTGAATATGCAATAACAGAGTACATAGTATGTAGCTCGGGAGGCATAACGATAGAAGAAAATTGAAAAAACCTTGACATTGTTATTAAAATTTTTACCGGATATTATTTTGACACGGGAATTACAAAAGGTCAAACCAAAATATTAGCGGGTCCAAACACTACGTAAATGTAGTTACGTGAGAAAATCAATTTACAGTTAAAATATTAGAACATCGATTAAGGACATCATGTCTGCCTCGCACAACAACAACAGTATAATTTCTAACCTAACTTTTTTTTCAAATATGATGAACATGAAATTGATTATTAAATTTTGTTTTTCATTTGAATATTAACAAAAAAAAAAAGAAAAACTAAAATATATATTTCTAATAATAGAATGTGTGTATTTTGAATTAGAGAAGACGAATAAACGAAATAAATTCTAAATAAAAAAAAAATTACTGTAATACCATTTCACACTTTTTAAATTCGTTTTTTTTTACGACTCAATATAATTTATGGATGTTTTTTGATTATAATCAAATGTCTTAATATTATTATAAAAAAAATCGAGCACTAACAACACACACACGACAATTATATTAATGCAATTTCTTAAAATTACAAAAGTTTTATAATTTTGTGTAATTTTTTTTAATCTACGACAAATTAAAATTTCGCTTGCTTTTCACTAACTTGACGACGACATAAAACTAACCTTAAAAAATATATTTTTTTTTATTTTCTCTTCGTATTGCCGGTTAGACGATAAATAAAATTAAAAAAAATGTATTTATAAAAAAACTTTGCTCACTCTCTTGACTGTTTCTCTTTTTTTTTGTACATAAAATATTTTCACCTCGATTTCTATTTTTTTTTTTATTTATATAATTTAATTTTTGTTTAAATGTTTATAATAAAAAGTAAATTTTACATTTATCACACAATTGTTAAGCACCACCAACAATATAATTATTTATAAAACACTAAATAATAATTAAAATATATACAACTTTCGATTATTTTTTAAGAAACTCGCAGAATTAAAACTTAACGAAAAGTGAGATGACATAAATACTGGACGAACCAACAAAAAATATATATTCTCTTTAATATTTTTTATTTTTGTTTTTTCATAAACGCAAAATTTATGTAAATTTTTTTTTATTAGATTGGTAGCCGGTTTGAATTAAAATCAACCGGTTTAGTTACCTTCTTCACGCGTATTAAAAACTGAAGAGGTATTAAACCTTGAAATTATGGTTTTATGGTGATTTGTTTATCCACCTTCGCATACATGATGTTTGTGTAGAAAACAGGCGAGTAATAAGTAATTAATCGTTAATTCTGGGTAATATATGGTGTGGAGGCCAATAAGAAAAAATCGTAAAAATTATCATCGAAAAAGTCTTAATAAAACCTGTCAACGACTTTGGATTATCATACGAACTGTAAGCCTCTCGGTCGAAGACGCTGACGATGATGAGTGTCGTATCATTTTGGCTTCCTTCCATAGATGGAATCTCTTGATTCTTTGCTGAGAAACTAAAATTAACCTTGGAGAACCGAATGCACAAATCTTTATAAGGTATTCACTGTGTTTCTCAAGCAAAAAGCCATGCGTGTAAATTTCAGTTTTTGCGATATCAGATTTTTCAATTGATATCTGATGATACGTTCTAATCGGATCAATATAGTTGTCAAACATTTAGTTCTTGTTACTGACATGTAAAATTTTGCATTCCATTTTTTGACCACGAGTAATCCCCAAACGTACCCCTTCTATGTAATTGAAGACAGCACACGTCACTCTACTTACAATTAAACAACAGGATTCAAACTAACGTTTGAAATGAAAATGTAACGAGTGAAAGTAAGCCAGAAGGGACATCGTTACAAACGTCAAGCATATTGGCTCAGTCAATTGTATCGACGACATTAACAAGATATTAGGACCAGTTCAGAGCTTAAAGGTTGAGCAGAGTATTGGGTCTCATTTATCAATTGTTTCAGAGGCATGCATGCAACGCTTCAGTCTGCCAAGATGTGATAGTAAAATAACGATATCCGGTATTGGACAAAGCAAGGTAGAGCAAACTAGGGGCCAAAATTCAATAATGGGCTGGATTGTCGTAGGAAGGCAACACCGAATAGAACGTTCAACTTCGATAATGTCAACGATCAACCTTGCAGTTATGCAATATCGATAAATATTTAAAAGCATTCTGAGAGATCGAGGAGGTTGTAACTTGAGGCCGAAATTGACGGAAGAAGAAGAATTATGTGAGAAACACTTCGTAGAGCATACATTCAGTGATAAGACTGGCAGATTTATAGAGATTGCCGTTTAGGAAGTAAAACCTTACCTCGGAAATTCGTGGCAAATGGCGACTAAAAGATTCATGAACATAGAGCGAAGATTCAATCTTGAAGTTACGTTATCAGGACCGTAAAGCGAGTTTATGAATGAATATATGTGCAAAATAAGGTCATATGATAGAAATTAAGGAGAAGGGACACTCGAAAGACACAGAGTCTTCAAGAAAGTACGACCATAAAGCTGCGAGTGATATTCGAACATTCAATCGAGTAATGCAGAAGCCTCGAGTACAGTTCGACGTGACATGTACGTCGACGACCTAATGGTCGATACGAGCATTGTAGAGAAGGCAATTGAATTAAAGTAGAACTCATAGTCCCGAAACTACCCAAGTAGAGCTCCAATTCAAGAGAACATAGAGCTACACACAGCAAGGAAATTAAGGCGCTTCATAAAGGAGCTTGCCTGAAGGTGTTAGGAATTTATTGGAACCCACATTACTTTATGACTTTACAAGAGCGATTACCAAATGATTTCTATTACAATCTTTGTGGCTCTCAAATATAAAATCTAACGGTAAATTGTTGGGTGACGTAGATGAAAGGTGGAATCGAATGAGAAAAGATATGAATAATGCGGAACACAAGCATTCTCAGATGGATGTTAAATAAACCGATCAATGCATACACCGCTGTCGCTTATTTGCGAGTTTCTTACACTAATAAGTGTTGTTCAACCAAACTTTTTTAGCCAAGCAGTGTGCCAGTGTACTGTTAGTAAAGCTGGTTGAATCCATCAAATCAGCCACCACACCCCCAATCGAATTAATTGCAGCCTGAACAGATTCAAAAATAATTTTGTATTTGTTAGCATCCAATCCTCATAGATGGAATACCTTTGTAGGAAATCTAACCTCGTTATCAGAAAATCATAGTTTTCAACTCTAGTTATCTAGACATCATATAAAACCTAATTATAAGTTGGGTGCGTTCCTTTGGGTGCATTCCTTTGGATGCACAGTAAATGCACAAATGACGGTTCAACGTAACCAACTAACAACAATTAATTCAATTTATAACACCCCCTCGACTTGCATCCTGAACATATATCCATGCGCATATATCTTCCTGTGCCACACACATTATGCTTCCAACAACCTCTTCGCCCGATTTTATTAATCCAACATCTCTCAAAACTCTTTATGCCTTCGCATTTCAAATTCTACAAGCTTGTTTCAATACAAGGATTTCTTCAACTTACACACTTTTGTTCTTTCCGTTGTATCCTTCGTTGACCTTCGGTTTCAGAATTCTAACTACACTTCTTGAAAGCTTTGACTTACTATTCACTTCAATTTGTGGAACATTCTCGTCGTCATCCAATACCATAATCAGGCGCTAGCGCTGTCCGATTTGAATCAGTTATCGCTGATATTTTCAACACTTCCAGATGCATAATTGTTAGGCACAATCGAGTGAACTTGCAGTTCTTTCACTGAAGACACACTGTCATTAAATATTCCAGTAGGTTTCAATAGCATGTTTGCGAATGGATCAACCAAGACTGGTATTGTTAATCATTATCTGAAGTCATAGCTCTTCCATGAATACAACATCTCGAGTCTTCACTATCCAGTAGCTAGTGAAGCGGCTTTCAAGTCGCTTTCATAGAAAAATTCTGCAGAATTTTTCAGTAATATTTCTTCGGCAAAACATGACGGAATTAAATATTGTTTATCTTTTTTAGTAATTTTTTTAGTAATAAATAATAAAATTCAATTTTAAGTTGGTATACACTTTTGGGAATTATTAATTCCGTCACGTTTTGCCGAAGAAATGTTACTAAAATTTTCTTCAGCATTTTTTTATTAAAGCGTCATGAAGTCTTTTACTGAACGAAAAATTTCATGTAAATGAATTGTAATTTAACAAAGTTAACAGTGTGAAAATTACGGAACAATTAACTGCAGGAAATGTCAATCATTTTATACATAAACTCAAACCAAGGCAACTGGTTAAATTTTCCATAAGGAATAACATTCGTCAAATTCCGTAATGTTTCGTACGGAATTCTTATGGAATCGCTGGTTACTAGGTTAGCCTATAAGACATTTACCGTAACAATGCGGTATATGGTGGTTACTTATTACTAGGGATTTTCGTAAACAGATCCTCGATAAATTCAACTTTCGAACATCAAAGTTACCGTCTATTTACGAAAGTATTGAACAACTTCAAGCTAACTTTGATGTTGTTGTTGCTATTATTACCTGTATTTTGTTGTTTTAAAAATTGTTTTCAACTTAATTTCAATGGAAATGGATGTTTTTATTGAGCGGGGCTATAATGTCGAGTGTTTGGTTTGTTTTTAAACAATCTAATTGTTCTATAAACTCAGGTCCTGCATTATGTGATACTGGAAATGCTGTATTAATTTTTTTAAACACAAAGACGATCTGTAAATAAACAACAACAATAACAAATTGATTTATCTGATAAAACGAATCATCGAATATTATTCGAATTTTGCTTTCATGCAACGAACTCACTCAAAATTTATAATAAATTGTTGTATGGGATGGATAATTTGAATAATTTATTACCAACATAAGAAAAATGAAAAGTTAGCTTGAAGTTATTCAGGATCTATTTACGAAAATGCCTGTATTACCAAATAACTTATATTACTATAAGGGAAATCGCGTCGAAATCATGTGCCAACATGATATAGTTCGTAGAAAAATCATAGAAAGCACTAGTAGTAGATGAACGAAATGTTTACATTTATTTACCTACAGTTTTTTTATATTCAACGAATTATTAACGAAACAAAAATTTAAAATCTAAAAAAATTTAAATTTTATAACCGGAATTGGAAATTATTGAAGTAAATGGGCTTTTATTCATATATAATAATAAATAAATAAAACAAGATTTGTTTTTTTTTAATTATTTCATTTCATTAAAATGAATTAGCTTCGTTAATTAAAAAAAAAAAAATAAGAAAAATTGTTTGACGCGCCATCTATTGTTTTCGTAACGTTTGCTATGTCATCTAGGATTTTTCTACGAATCAAAATTTAACGAAATCATGCTGTCCGCATTTACTATGGAAATGTTTACGATTTCCCTTATAGTAATGTAAGTTATTTGCTTAATACATAAAAACTATCCTAAAAGTTGGGTGCGTTCCTTTAAACAGTAATGCACGTGTCACGTTTCAACGTAACCATTTATCATAACAATTAATTCAATTTACAACATTATTGCACACAATTTAATAAGATACTAAGCATTTGGATCTGTAGCTGTCATTATTTAAAACTGAAAAAGGATCTATCTATTTGAACAACTAATTGAAAAAATGTATGCAACATAATATTCTATTTACCATGCGATTTAGTAACTTGCGGTGTCGAAATATCACGATATTACGAGAAAGAAAATTGGCCTTCAGCAGGAAACTTATAGATTTATTTGACTATTCACGCGTTCAATGGATTTTAGAGTTTTACTGGACTAACCTTAATGTATTTTATGTATTTGTGATTTGTTGCAGGATTTTGAAAATTTCCTATTTATCCTAATTACATTCTGCTATAAGCAGCACTCGATACCTAACAGAATACAAATTATCGCGATCCAGAAAGCAAAACGACCTACCAGAATTTAAATTAGACGCAATTAACTTAAACTTCACTATATGCAATCGGTGATGCTGAATATAAACTTATTGATTTCCACCATTGTGTATCGCTGTATATTTTTAAAAAATTAAATCAAGCATATAGATTTTTCACCTTTCTTTGAATTATAAATTTAGAAAATTAACTTAATTTTTATAAAAAATAAAAGAAAAATTAACCAAAACCCAAATACCTCTTTCAATTCTAAAGATTTTGAAAATTTTTCTTCTTACAACAAAAAATCTTATTTGAACGGAATATACAACACAAACGGCGACAAACACAAATAATTGTTAGTCAGCTGCTGTTAATTCACCCATTAAATTAAACAAACTGTTTATTCAATTTAATTGTGTTAATACACTACCTTAAATATACGACGCATCTCATCAACTATACATAATTATATGTATATTGATTGTAAGTCGAAATTGTCACGGAACGTGTTAACATTCATGAAATAAACAATGATATCACTACTTTTTGTCAATATTTATAAATAACAAGAATTTTATTCCGAACGCATTAAAGATTTTTTTTTAAAATCATGAATCATTTATTTAAGCTGCCATGAACTTATACTATACACAAATTCGAATACACATATTATGGGCGACAGGAACATTCTCCAGCTTAGTGGCAGAATATTCTATGCTTCGCTTACAAAGTAACACATAAATATAAATTTATACCACACAAGATCTAATACATAGTTATCATTCCACAGCGTCATCAACATAAATACCAAGTGTGTGATCTCATTCGTAAAGAATTAAAGTGTGGTGTATCGGATTTTCGATTGATTGTAATACAAAAATAAAAATAAATAAAAAAACCGAGTTGTTATTTTCTAACGTGTTTCCCCACACATACGAATAAAAACAAGAAATATGCAAACGTATATATCAGTCAAGACATAAAATAGATTTGTATTAAGACGACCAGGCCAGACAAATTGTCTGCATACATAAAATGTATAACTGATAACGATTATGTTTTGATGAGTCACAACAATATAAGAATATAGTCAATACAATTAGCTATACATTTAGGAATACATTTAGCTATTTACAGGGTGTCATAGTTTCGAGTGCTAATCCGTTTAACAAGTGATTGCTTCGTTCATTCTGAGAGAAAAAATCGCTTATAAGTTCAAGCGTATCTTACAGAGCATCCCCAATGCAAAAACTTATGACTTTTGTCTTTTACTTTTGGTTGTAAAATAGCATACCCAATGAATGAGGTAAAGTTTAATTACAGCCAACTTCATTTTAATAAATTGTTTATAAAATGATATGTCAAACAGTATTTTCGCACAATAACTGATTTTGAATTATATTATTTATTCATATAATTATGCTATTTTATTTCTAATTTATTAAAAATATTACTAATATTTTTGTTTGACATCAGCCTAAATTTATTATCATATATAAATTACATGTATTACATAAAAAAATAAATTCAAAATCGTTTGTTTACGAAAATAATATTTTGACAATTCAATTTATAAACAAATAATTTAATTTTGAAATGTAGCTAACTTCATTCTATTTTTGAATGAGGCAAAAGTTAAAAGATTGTTAACATTTCGAATGAGTCAACCACCAACATAACGAACACACATTTTTTTTTCTCAAATTATTTTCCATACAATCCTGTAAGTGAAAAGTAAAAGTTTTTGCATTGGGGATGCTCTGTTAGTTTCAATTTTTTAAAATTTTCTCAAATGAACTTTCTATTGGAAATAAGCATTGAACGCATTCGAATCATTGCGTATGTTCCACTGTATTTAACTTTTGTAGCTAACTTCACTCAAGTGACACGTTAAAATCATAAAGCTAAACAAAAGATTTTTCATAGTTAAAATTTAATCGAGAAACATCCGTATTTCTTTTTCAAGTTTCCAGTTCTGCTTAAAATTAATTCCATCCGGTTATGGGTCCAGTGGATGAAGAATACCGATATTTGGAAAGAAAAAATTAAGGCAAATTAATTGAATAAAGTGAAATTGATTTTCGGTGTTGTGAAATTCACATACGGAAAAAGATGGCGTCAGCTGAGTCAAGATACAGCATTTCAAAGCTAAACGGAACAAATTATTTTGTATGGAAATGCTTCTTAAGGAAAAAGGTTTGTGGGCAGTCATTAGACGATCAAATTTATCACATAATTGGTGCAGATTCAGCAAAAAATGCATTGAGAATTCTTAAGGAAACATATGAATCAAATACATCAAGCAATCATGAGCACATTTTGCAGTTAATCATGCAACAGCGGCTTTATGAAGGCGGAGATGCGGAAAAACACGTAAATTCCATGAACGAGCTGTTTGAAAAGTTATTAGCGCTTGGTACAGATTTTGGTCCGGAATTTTTTATGAGTGCTACGTTGTTGGCTTTTTTGCTACCAAGCTACGACGGTTTAGTAACGGCGCTCGAGGGTAAAGAAGAGAGTGAATTGACATTCACGTTGGTTAAATCAAAGGTTCTCGCAGAATTCAAAAGAAGAATGGATCGAGGCGGAACAACGGATGACACTGAATTAAAGGTTGACACATCAAGCGCAACGAAAGGTCAAAAAGGTGAAAATAAAAAGTCTTAGTGGTATTTTTGCAAACAAAAAGGAAGTAATCAGAAGGCGAATCTAGCGAAAGATGAAACAGAAAACTTGTTTGTGACACATCAAGTAGGTGATGGCTGGATTCTCGATTCAGGTGCCACGTGTCACATTGCCAGTTCTAAAGATATTTTCGTCAATATTGACATGAATTGTAGAGATAAAGTAAGCGTTGCAAGTGGTTAACAATTAACAGCTGCGGGTAAAGGCACAATTAAGGTCGATTTTTTGAAAGAGGAAAATCAAAGTGTTCCAGTAAGAATCACAGACGTGTTGCTAATGCCAGATATCAAGGGAAATTTGCTTTCAGTAAAACAAACTAACGGCAAAAGTTTTCAAGTAAATTTCAAGGGCAACAAGTGTGAAATAAGGGAGAACAGTCGGCAAATTGCAGTTGGCGAAATCAGCGGTAAACTTTACAGACTATAGAGACATCAAAGTAGTGAAATCTTTGGCGAAACAAAATTTGGTTAAAGGCATCAACTTCAACGAGTGTACAGCGGATTGCGAAATCCGAAGTGCAGAGTGCAGAGTGTGTATGCGAATTTTCTGAAGTATTGCAAACAAGGCGAAAATTCGACTCAAAGAGTGTGAAGCAGTGCTGGTCGGTTATGATTACGAATCATCGGTTATGATTTCGAGTTCGTCGAAAGGGGTCATTTGTTACCTATCAAATCCAGCAAAAATTACCAACAGGAACAAATTATCGACCATTCAGGGTTGAACAACTTTGAAAATGCAGAGAACGATCAGGTGCAAGAGGAACTAGTCGATGAGGAAATTCAGGAAAAGAATTCAATATAGGATCACGTGCAGAATGAAGATGAAGAGCAAACTGTTAGACGATCACAACGCGCTAACAAAGAAATTTCACCAGAGAGACTTATTGAAGAAATGAACGTGGTGAATTCAGTCATTCAAGAACCTAAGTGCTACGTAGAAGCTATCAAGGGTGATCAAAAGAGACTGTGGATTCAAGAAATGACAGATGAGATGAAGTCATTGATGGAGAATCAAACATAGGAGTTTGTGAAAATTCCAGAAGGTCCAAATCTAGTTGGCTGCAAGTGGATTTACAAGCTAAAGTGCAATTTAGATGGAGAAGTAGTCAGATACAAGGCAACACTTGTTGCTCAAGGTTTTTTTGGCTGCAAACAAGAACATGAAGGTTTATCATCTTGATGCGAAAACGGTTTTTTAACAGTGAATTGGCTGAAACAATTTAAATGAGACAATCTCCAGGATTCAAAATTGAAGGCGGGAAAGGTTTAGTGTGTCTACTAAAAAGGAGTATATATGGTCTAAAGCCCGCAATTGGAACAAAACAATTCATCAAATTCTCATCGATTTTGGTTTTGTTCAAAGCAAGAATTGTCCATGCTTGTACACCTACAAACATGATGGAAACATATGCTGGTGAAAACAACGAGATAATCTCCAAGTGCGAAACATTTTCAAGTTCGAAATTCAAGATTAAGAACTTGGGAGAGATTAAGGATTTCTTGTGTCTTCAAGTCAAGAAGGAAGTAGATGGCCATTACACGTTGAATCAGACTGCTTACATTGGAAAATTACTAAAGGATTTCCAAATGTCTGATGCAAAGGAGTCCTCAGTTCCATTATCAGTTGGATATAGTAAAGGAGGAGATACGGGTATTTCTTTTTCAAGTTTCCAGCTCTGCATAGAATTAATTCCATCACTTTCATCTGACATTCACTTGTAAAGTTAGTCTCCTTATGATTTGCCGTTACATTTCGAATAATTTCTTTATCGATTTTTGGAGCGGAATTGCACACAGGAATGTCTTACCAATACGCTAATGCCGGACAGATTGCAAGCATTGGAAGATTGGAAGACAAAGAAAACATCTTTGCAGTTTAGACACATGAAAATTGTATCATCGACTCCTGAGAAAATTAGAAAGGAGCAAATGGAAGAATCAGATTTATCAGTAATAATGAAATACAAGGAAAATGGCCACCGATCAGCATCGATTGAAATTGTAGATAAAAGTCCAGTAGCACAAGTGTATTGGTTTCAGTGGAACAGTTCGCGATCCGCACGATGATGGATCTCTAAAGTGGATTTGGTAGAGTTCAGGTGGCTAGTCGACCCAACCGTTAATAAAGGTACCGACACCTCGGATCGCGAAAATTAAAGAAATTAAAACTTTACCCAAAATACGAGGGATTACTGGTTGGGTGGCAGGGGTCAGTAGCACAAAATAGTTTACTTCGTGTTAATACATTGGCCTCGCATTATTACTTTGGCCTCGCATTATTCATGCAGTCTACAAATTCGTTAAGTTTCTAAAAAAATTAAGCTTCATCTGAACGCTTCTAGAAAACGTCCATATGTTTTTTTTAAAGTCGATTCCTTAGGTATATTCAAAAATCCAAAAAATTTAAAGCACGACCTAGCACCACTTAGAAACACACAAAAACCAAAGGTTGAAAACCCGATTAACAATACACGCTACAAATACCCGATCAAACCGGGTGGATTTTATCTGGGATGAATCCTCTGCATGTACCAGTGGTCCATTTTAGAATATTTTTAATAATAATTAAACGGGTTTTACAGGCCATTGCTGGCCCGTACCGAATCAAAATTCTGGCTCCATCGGATTCGATCCCGAGCTTGTTCTTCGTATTATTCTAGACAACCCGAAGAAGACAAGTCGTTCTCTATACCAATGAGTCATCGTCGTTGACAACGACCTCTGCGCCTACCAAATGGCGACCCTTAGAGGTCGTTGCTCTATCTGCTGAGGATTGGCTCGCAAAACGGGAAAGAGAATTTTCATTAAATTCCCAACCTCGTGGTTGAATAAAAATCGATAAATAAGGCCAAATACGACTATGACGACAGTTGCGTTTGTCAGGGTCCAACTCTCACACCCATACATGGCATCGGGTCTGATCAACACCTTATATTTGTCAGACATCGCAAAGAAAACCATCCGATTCGGACGAAATCCTCCTTGGCAGGCATCTACAATTTTTTCCACCAGGAGAGTGATTCTTTCCAATACTATGTAAGACAGTAATTTGTATGATCTGCAAAGGACAGTGATGCCGCAATAGTTTTCGCATTTCGAGCTATCTCCTTTTCTAAGAATAGAGCACAACGCGAGCACTTTTCATTTATCAGTCATAACTTCGCTTTTCTATATTAATCGAATAAGGTCGAAAAGATAGTTCCACAAAGTATTCCCTTCGAATATCAAGAGTTCGGAATTAATGCAATAAATTCCAAGGGAACGGTTTCTTTTTAGTCTCTGCAAGGCCAGTGTGAATTCCTCGTATAGGATCGATTTTCTATGCAAATCTCCGTAGTCTGTATTTGACAACTTTCATGTTAATACGAAGGTTTCCATTCTGGTCCCGAATGACGATAGTCCTAGCTCTGGAGGTATAGTCCAGTCCGGTGACTCTTTTAAAGAAGCTTTGAGAACTGTGCTCATTGCTAAATTGTTTTATTCTTTAGACTTCAGCCTTCCACCATTCACTTTTTCCGTTTACAAATTCGCTTGGCGGTTCTCCTAGTAACGACCACTATGTTCTTTAGTGCGATTGTAAAACATATTCGCGCTTCTTTATAGGCCATATTCTAGACAGCAAGACGACACTCCTCATCAAACCAGTCATTTTTGAATTTAATTTTTACCATACCTAGACCCGCCTGGACAGTACTGGTAACCGAAATTTTCAATACCTTTGATAAAGCGTTCACATCATCAGAACGGTGGTTATAGCTTCCATAATACTACTGCTAACGAGAGTCTGCTATTGTGCTTTCTCATCTACGTTTATCAGACGTTCACAGTTGAAACGTACGTTTCGTTTTTCTGTGACCCCTGACTTGTACGAAAATTGCCATCTTAATTTTGCAGTGACCAATTTATGATCACTGCCCACAAATGAGGACATGGTCAATTTGACTTCGGAACGTCTTACGAGGATGTGTCTATGTTTCCAAGTAGATATTTTTTTGAGGAAAGAATGTGCTAGCCCCAACAAGGTCTTAACAAGGGAATACGGACCTATGTTTTGTTTGATTTTTGCCAGCTTTGGCAATAAAGTCACCAATTACTATTCTGACATCGTATTACGGTATGGATCCTATTAGACCATCGAAATTATTGTAAAATGAGTCTTTATCTTTGAGTTGGCTTACAAAAGTGGGCGCATGGACACAAATGATTGACAGTTTGACTAGTGGCATGCGTAAACGTATGTGTAATACGATTTGAAACGATTTGCTTTGAAATCCAAAACAGCCTTTTTTACCTTGGGCCCAAGAAAAAACCCAACCCCAAGATCATCTCCACTTTAAAACAATTTATAGCTTTGGGTCACACGATCTCCACTATTTGGCCATTAGGTTTTTTGGAGAGCAACGAGATCCAAGCGATATTCTTCCATGGTTGAGTGCCATCAAACGCGCCTGGATTTCTTAGCGACTGCACGTTACACGTACCGATCTTAAACTGCATGTCCGTTAACATAAGCGGGGGTCATTTAAAATTTTGGCAGTTTCCATATTTTATTTTGTTTAACTTTTTAACAATTCAACCATAGTAATTTTGGATATAAATATGTGCTGGAATAATTTATTACTTCAGCAAGTGACCGGAGGTATATTATACCGAATACCAAATCAGAACAATGGGTGAGCAATTGACACAATCAGACGGGTGGGGCGGTTTAATGCCACATTGGAGGAGTTTTCGCGAAGAAAAACAGCCACAACTTGGGTCGGAAACTAAAAGGAGATATTAAATCATAAATCACATAATTAAGTTGGCCAATTAAAATTTAACAACAAAACCATTATTAGATTAATGTCGGCTTTACACAATAAAACATTTACTGTCAGTATTTTTTTTACTGTGAAACCAGATGGAGAAAAAAAATCCTAAATTACATTAGTGTGACAAAGATAATCGTTTTTGTTTTTTTTTTGTTGTCAAATAGAAGTAAAATTAAAAATGATTGTCTTTGTTACTCTAACGTAATATAAATTTTTTTTCTCTTTCTGGTTTCACCGTAAAAAAAATACTGACAGTAAATTGTGGATGGTCGACTAAAGTAATAAATTTCTAGCACATGCACTATTTTTATGTAGATATGTTTAAATGTTACCATAAAACGTACTTGCCTTAACATTTCATATGAATTACGGCAGTTCACTAATACCGTAGACAAATACAAAACGAATCGCGAATTCCGCAATTTTATGACGGGTTTGTCATAAAACGGTTAATTCAATTGATTTGTAAAGTTTAATCTATTTCGTTAAAATCTAATTTGTAATAATTTTAAAGTTGTGTGTCAAATAAAGTGTATATAAATTAGATTTTCAGCGATTACATGACGTATTTGTCATAAAACGGTTAATTCAAGTCAAAAATCTAATTTATAATATAATTTTTATAATTTTATATTTTTAATGATGTAATAAATTAATTAATTGTACATTTCAGACAAAAACTAATCTAATTTATTACAGTCTAGGGGCTTGGAGAAATTAGCTTATTAATATATTTTGTTTTTAGTAAATTTTTTGCAGATTACAGTTGAATTGTGGCACACTGGAAAGCTGATAAGAGATAACAGAATACAGAAAACAGAATGCAGAGCAGTTCAATAAAATTATGATTGTCTTATGATAAAAGTAGTTTGAATATTGGCTACCGGGAAACTGGACAAATTCTGTCATTTCTAAAACCAAATTTTTTAGAGTAGTTTGGGGGTCTGGTTTATTATTGTACTGAAAGATTTATTTGTTTGTTTTATCAAACAAACTAAAAAAAAACATTAGTTTTTTTTAAAATATTTTTACCCTAAAACGGACTACGGAAACGATTTATTTCAGAATTCCTTTAACAGATGTTGGATGGCAGTAAGAATTCAAATAATTAGTGCTATATTTTGAAAGTAAATTGTAACCATTTTTAATACCGCAAGATTTGCAAAGTATTGTGTAATCCATAATATAATACGAAGTACATAATAGTTTTATAAATTTATCCTAGATTTACAACTACAAATAAGCAAAATATGTCGTTAACCTCATTAAAAACGTAACCGACTAACAATAAACAAAGTAATCAATAAAGGGCAATCAACTGTAAATTACCCTAGAGTAGACTATTTAAAACAAAAACATGTGTGTCCACCGAAGAATAAATTTAGCTTGGCACGAAACAAATCGAAAAACGTTATTACGGTCTGAATCGATATGGAAATCTAGGTAGTACTAATTTCGAACATACTTTGACGCGTGCCACACTTTTTAAACAATACAACACTAACAAAAACACTAAAAGAGGCATATCGCACATAAAACTTTTAAGATGTAATGAACTGTAATACAATTAAATGAATGAAAAATGCACACACCGCACCTAATTTATTATGAATTCATAATGAATAACATAAGACATAATATTATAATATATTTTCTAGTGGTAAAAACGATTGCGTGCCAATAAATTTTCAATAAAATTAAATTAAAAAAGCGTGAATAAAATAAAACCGACGATCGAACATAAAGGAGCATTCTGATAGCAACGCGATATTTATGCACGTAGTCTAGCAAACATACGTCTAAAGGTTAATGTATAAATAAGAATGATACAAAAATATAATCCAGATTTCTCAGGTGGGATTTCAACACACACACACACACACACACGAGATATACATACATTATTTTCTTACCTAGCAAAACAATGAAATGATTCACATCACTAAGCAACAAAAAAACTCTACATTATTTATAGACAACATATATGATAGCATACTGTAAGTAGTTTTGTATATTACTGCAACTATTTTATGCAATTCATCACCTCCGCAAATAATCCTATTGTTTTAACTATTATAGCACTTAAGGTGTTCCGGAACGTATTTACTTAATGATTTATTTGTTGAGACAACAACTTCGCAAATGCAAAACAAGAAAAAATCAACATTTAAATAATTCATGGTCCAGAACCAAACATCTGTTTAATGTAATTTGTGTTTCAAGCATGGTGTTTTGGTGAATAGCCACCGTGGTCGCAGGTCACTCGCATGATATCCAAAACGAGCATGATTAAAATGGCCATGTCTTTTGTAACGGTCAACCAAAAAAAAAACTTGTAGTGGACAAAGCATAATTGATCACATACACAAAAAGCTCGAGGGTCATAATGATGAGGAAAAAGTTGTAGTTTAGCATATTGAAAGACCTTAGTGCCAAATATCAAGCATGTGAAGTTATCCCAGTATTTCATCCCACGAAAATAAAAAAAATCATCAGGCAATACTATTTCATTCCATCCCAGGATTTTATATTTTAAATTCAAACGAGAAAAACAAACAAAAACTAAATTATTAAAACGCATCCCATCCCAGTTTTTTCTTCATAAAAAATTTGAATATTATAAAGCAAACTCAATTAATGGTTAGCAACTAGTAATCATAAATAGGACTCCATAAATTTAAAATCGATATGTTGTAGAGTAACCACAAGTGATTATTGATAAACATCAGACTGTAATCAACCAATTATACAAAGAGTCTCTCAGAAACATTTTATAGAATTTTCAAACTTGATATTTAAAAAAATTGTTCAGGTGGAAGTTTGATGGCCATTATCTGACCATCGTAGAGATGGCTAGGTAGATCTGAATATGAGACCTTGTAGAGTACTATTAGGCAATCATTTATGATAAACCACCATATTAACGCGACCCTCAGGAAACATTTTATAGGATTTTCAAACTTGATATTTCAAAAAAATTGTTCAGGTGGAAGTTTGATGGCCATTATCGGACCATCGTAGAGATGGCTAGGTGGATCTGAATATGAGATCTTGTAGAGTACTATTAGGCAATCATTTATGATAAACCACCATAATAACGCGACCCTCAGGAAATATTTTATAGAATTTTCAAACTTGATATTCAAAAAAATTGTTCAGGTGGAAGTTTGATGGCCATTATCTGACCATCGTAGAGATGGCTAGGTGGATCTGAATATGAGATCTTGTAGAGTACTACTAGGCAATCATTTATGATAAACCACCATAATAACGCGACCCTCAGGAAACATTTTATAGAATTTTCAAACTTGATATTCAAAAAAATAGTTCAGGTGGAAGTTTGATGGCCATTATCTGAGCATCGTAGAGATGGCTAGGTAGATCTGAATATGAGATCTTGTAGAGTACTACTAGGCAATCATTTATGATAAACCACCATAATAACGCGACCCTCAGGAAACATTTTATAGAATTTTCAAACTTGATATTCAAAAAAATAGTTCAGGTGGAAGTTTGATGGCCATTATCTGAGCATCGTAGAGATGGCTAGGTAGATCTGAATATGAGATCTTGTAGAGTACTATTAGGCAATCATTTATGATAAACCACCATAATAACGCGACCCTCATGAAACATTTTATAGAATTTTCAAACTTGATATTCAAAAAAATAGTTCAGGTGGAAGTTTGATGGCCATTATCTGAGCATCGTAGAGATGGCTAGGTGGATCTGAATATGAGACCTTGTAGAGTACTATTAGGCAATCATTTGTGATAAACCACCATATTAACGCGACCCTCAGGAAATATTTTATAGAATTTTCAAACTTGATATTCAAAGAAATTGTTCAGGTGGAAGTTTGATGGCCATTATCTGACCATCGTAGAGATGGCTAGGTGGATCTGAATATGAGATCTTGTAGAGTACTACTAGGCAATCATTTATGATAAACCACCATAATAACGCGACCCTCAGGAAACATTTTATAGAATTTTCAAACTTGATATTCAAAAAAATAGTTCAGGTGGAAGTTTGATGGCCATTATCTGAGCATCGTAGAGATGGCTAGGTAGATCTGAATATGAGATCTTGTAGAGTACTATTAGGCAATCATTTATGATAAACCACCATAATAACGCGACCCTCAGGAAACATTTTATAGAATTTTCAAACTTGATATTCAAAAAAATAGTTCAGGTGGAAGTTTGATGGCCATTATCTGAGCATCGTAGAGATGGCTAGGTGGATCTGAATATGAGATCTTGTAGAGTATTATTAGGCAATCATTTATGATAAACCACCATATTAACGCGACCCTCAGGAAACATTTTATAGAATTTTCAAACTTGATATTCAAAAAAATTGTTCAGGTGGAAGTTTGATGGCCATTATCTGACCATCGTAGAGATGGCTAGGTAGATCTGAATATGAGATCTTGTAGAGTACTATTAGGCAATCATTTATGATAAACCACCATAATAACGCGACCCTCAGGAAACATTTTATAGAATTTTCAAACTTGATATTCAAAAAAATAGTTCAGGTGGAAGTTTGATGGCCATTATCTGAGCATCGTAGAGATGGCTAGGTGGATCTGAATATGAGACCTTGTAGAGTACTATTAGGCAATCATTTGTGATAAACCACCATATTAACGCGACCCTCAGGAAATATTTTATAGAATTTTCAAACTTGATATTCAAAGAAATTGTTCAGGTGGAAGTTTGATGGCCATTATCTGACCATCGTAGAGATGGCTAGGTGGATCTGAATATGAGATCTTGTAGAGTACTACTAGGCAATCATTTATGATAAACCACCATAATAACGCGACCCTCAGGAAACATTTTATAGAATTTTCAAACTTGATATTCAAAAAAATAGTTCAGGTGGAAGTTTGATGGCCATTATCTGAGCATCGTAGAGATGGCTAGGTAGATCTGAATATGAGATCTTGTAGAGTACTATTAGGCAATCATTTATGATAAACCACCATAATAACGCGACCCTCAGGAAACATTTTATAGAATTTTCAAACTTGATATTCAAAAAAATAGTTCAGGTGGAAGTTTGATGGCCATTATCTGAGCATCGTAGAGATGGCTAGGTGGATCTGAATATGAGATCTTGTAGAGTACTATTAGGCAATCATTTATGATAAACCACCATATTAACGCGACCCTCAGGAAACATTTTATAGAATTTATTTGGAAACAAGAACTTTATTTGGAATTTATTTTAATATTTTTGCTTTATAATGTATTTTTGTTTAATGTATTTTAACATCAATTATACTACATCAATTATAATGACGAGATACGCGACATGATCATTTGATCATGATCGAAGACATGTGCGTGCTTATGTGCGGCAGCTATTTGTCCAAGTTGGGCATGTTAGCATCAATTTGTTCGATGCACGATGCATTTATTCGAATTGCAACGAAAGCATAGTTCGACAAAATGTCGCGCTATTGAAGGTACAGCAAAAAATCGTATACGACGCATTGATGAAAGCAGTTGACGAATGAAACGGCGAAATATTCTTCCTCGATGCTCCCGGTGGAAAAACTTTCTGAATTCATTGCTTTTGGTCACAATTCGCTCGAGATCTCATATAGCGTTAGCTGTTGCAAAATCATTATCTGGGACGAGTGCACAACGGCATACACACGATTATTGAAAGAGTTCAATTGAACGATAAAAGATTTGCGAAGTGACTCAATTAGTGAGTAGATGTTTAGATTCCTGTAGACCAGATTGATTTCGTTTCCCTCGAATTTTTGCATGTCTACAACGTCAAAGGAGAGCTTTTCACGAAGTGTTTCCGAACATGCACCGAAATTATATGAATTACGGTTGGCTCAGCTAACGAGTGATTTTGGTAGCGAAAAACAAAGAAATAGGCAGTCTGAATTACTAGATTCAAAACCAAAGCGTTGGAGAAATGCATTGTTACAACGTTGACTGTGTGACCAATCAATACGAGGCAACCAACTATCCGACCGAATAAATGAATTTGAATGCGCTTGATTTGCCGGGAATACCCCGCATAACTTGATGCTCAATGTTAGATCTGTGATAATCATACTGCGCAACCTGAACCATCCTAGATTGTGTAACGGAACGCGATTGTCTGTGAAGAAACTGATGAACAACGTAATTCAAGCGACGTGATTCAAAGGAGAGGATGTTCTAATTCCGATAATTCCTCTGAATCACACTGACATTTCGTTCAACTTTAAGCGCATTCAGTACCTCATACGTTTGGGGTTCGCTATGACGATTAACAAATCGCAAGGTCAATGTTGGAAATGTGCGGAATAAACCTGGAACGTCGTATGTTCGAGAGTCGGCAAATGACCATTGTTGCTCATTTACGTGCCGGAGAACAAAACGAAAAATATTGTTTACTACAATGCATTGTATTGATTTGCGTCTGTATTCGATTTAATTCCTCTTGAATAAAATACTGAACCAACTGAGTCCAATTCATTTCTACACTGAGAGAAAAAATCCAAAAACAATTTAATTTTCGATAGATGCCTGAGTTTGATTCAACAGTTCATTCATTTTTCAATAAATAAGTGTTGAATTCGATGAAGAATTGAATGGAATTTCCTCTCAACTCAATTGTTTATTGAGAATTGAGTTGAGTTGTTTGATTTTTACTCTCATCAAAATCAATTTTCGCAAAGGACAAAAGTATTTGCTCGGATCGTAGTAATTTAATTTTTTTTGGAAAAAGGTTCGCCGGGTCAGCTAGTTACTTATAAAAGCAAGTAAATTAATGGCCGCTTCATTGATATAAATTAAATTATTTAATTACAAAAATTTATTTCATGTTAAAATATTATTCATATGATATGTAAATGTATAGAGTTTTTGTTATTGTAGTTTTTGTTGGTGTGCAAAACATAACGAAAAATGAACTAAACCACTCTATGGAGTGCAATGAAGTTAGATAAATTTTTAGTTACATGTGGAATTTATTTTTAATTTTGTGTATTGTGAAACAAGTGTGGAAGTCAACGAAAGTGTCAGCATTTTAAACATACCTTCCGTATTGAAAGTGTATAATGAAACATTTAACTTAACCGGATTTGTTAGTTATATAAGATTGCTATCATAATAGCAGATGGCAAAAATACGACGATTTAATGGAAAATGCCATCAATATTAAATTTCCTAACCCTCACAACGTATTCCCGCATTTACTTATATATAAAAAAATTCGAAAAAATATCTCCTCTATTTCCAAAACAAAAATTAAATCATCTTCGGAAAGCTTTTTTATAGCTTCTCTCTTTTAATTAAATTACAGACCTTTTTCGAAAATATTCGTTTTTTCATTCAGTAAAAAAATGAATACTTTATCTATAATTCTTTTAGAGCAAAGTTCTCCTAAAGCCTTAAAACAAGAAGATTTTGTTTTGTATCCAGAAAAAATTCAAGACTCATCCATATCTACTAAAATATTATCTTGATCACATTCTTTTTTTTAACATAGAAGTAAGAAGCATTTGTCCAGACTTAGATAGAAATAAAGTTCTTGTTTCCAAATAAATTCTATAAAATGTTTCCTGAGGGTCGCGTTAATATGGTGGTTTATCATAAATGATTGCCTAATAGTACTCTACAAGATCTAATATTCAGATCTACCTAGCCATCTCTACGATGCTCAGATAATGGCCATCAAACTTCCACCTGAACAATTTTTTTGAATATCAAGTTTGAAAATTCTATAAAATGTTTCCTGAGGGTCGCGTTAATATGGTGGTTTATCATAAATGATTGCCTAATAGTACTCTACAAGATCTAATATTCAGATCTACCTAGTCATCTCTACGATGGTCAGATAATGGCCATCAAACTTCCACCTGAACAATTTCTTTGAATATCAAGTTTGAAAATTCTATAAAATATTTCCTGAGGGTCGCGTAAATATGGTGGTTTATCACAAATGATTGCCTAATAGTACTCTACAAGGTCTCATATTCAGATCCACCTAGCCATCTCTACGATGGTCAGATAATGGCCATCAAACTTCCACCTGAACAATTTTTTTGAATATCAAGTTTGAAAATTCTATAAAATGTTTCCTGAGGGTCGCGTTAATATGGTGGTTTATCATAAATGATTGCCTAATAGTACTCTACAAGATCTCATATTCAGATCCACCTAGCCATCTCTACGATGCTCAGATAATGGCCATCAAACTTCCACCTGAACTATTTTTTTGAATATCAAGTTTGAAAATTCTATAAAATGTTTCCTGAGGGTCGCGTTATTATGGTGGTTTATCATAAATGATTGCCTAATAGTACTCTACAAGATCTAATATTCAGATCCACCTAGCCATCTCTACGATGCTCAGATAATGGCCATCAAACTTCCACCTGAACAATTTTTTTGAATATCAAGTTTGAAAATTGTATAAAATGTTTCCTGAGGGTCGCGTTATTATAGTGGTTTATCATAAATGATTGCCTAATAGTACTCTACAAGATCTCATATTCAGATCCACCTAGCCATCTCTACGATGCTCAGATAATGGCCATCAAACTTCCACCTAAACAATTTTTTTGAATATCAAGTTTGAAAATTCTATAAAATGTTTCCTGAGGGTCGCGTTATTATGGTGGTTTATCATAAATGATTGCCTAATAGTACTCTACAAGATCTCATATTCAGATCCACCTAGCCATCTCTACGATGGTCAGATAATGGCCATCAAACTTCCACCTGAACAATTTTTTTGAATATCAAGTTTGAAAATTCTATAAAATATTTCCTGAGGGTCGCGTTATTATGGTGGTTTATCATAAATGATTGCCTAATAGTACTCTACAAGATCTCATATTCAGATCCACCTAGCCATCTCTACGATGGTCCGATAATGGCCATCAAACTTCCACCTGAACAATTTTTCTGAAATATCAAGTTTGAAAATCCTATAAAATGTTTCCTGAGGGTCGCGTTAATATGGTGGTTTATCATAAATGATTGCCTAATAGTACTCTACAAGATCTAATATTCAGATCTACCTAGCCATCTCTACGATGGTCAGATAATGGCCATCAAACTTCCACCTGAACAATTTCTTTGAATATCAAGTTTGAAAATTCTATAAAATATTTCCTGAGGGTCGCGTTAATATGGTGGTTTATCACAAATGATTGCCTAATAGTACTCTACAAGGTCTCATATTCAGATCCACCTAGCCATCTCTACGATGGTCAGATAATGGCCATCAAACTTCCACCTGAACAATTTTTTTGAATATCAAGTTTGAAAATTCTATAAAATGTTTCCTGAGGGTCGCGTTAATATGGTGGTTTATCATAAATGATTGCCTAATAATACTCTACAAGATCTCATATTCAGATCCACCTAGCCATCTCTACGATGCTCAGATAATGGCCATCAAACTTCCACCTGAACTATTTTTTTGAATATCAAGTTTGAAAATTCTATAAAATATTTCCTGAGGGTCGCGTTAATATGGTGGTTTATCACAAATGATTGCCTAATAGTACTCTACAAGGTCTCATATTCAGATCCACCTAGCCATCTCTACGATGGTTAGATAATGGCCATCAAACTTCTACCTGAACTATTTTTTTGAATATCAAGTTTGAAAATTCTATAAAATGTTTCCTGAGGGTCGCGTTAATATGGTGGTTTATCATAAATGATTGCCTAATAGTACTCTACCAGATCTCATATTCAGATCTACCTAGCCATCTCTACGATGCTCAGATAATGGCCATCAAACTTCCACCTGAACAATTTTTTTGAATATCAAGTTTGAAAATTCTATAAAATGTTTCCTGAGGGTCGCGTTAATATGGTGGTTTATCATAAATGATGGTCAAATAGTACTCTACATGATCTCATATTCAGATCCACCTAGCCATCTCTACGATGGTCAGATAATGGCCATCAAACTTCCACCTGAACAATTTTTTTGAAATATCAAGTTTGAAAATTCTATAAAACGTTTCTGAGAGACTCTTTGTATAATTGGTTGATTACAGTATGATGTTTATCAATAATCACTTGTGGTGATCGATACAACATATCGATTTTAAATTTAGGGAGTCCTATTTATGATTACTAGTTGCTAACCATTAATTGAGTTTGCTTTATAATATTCAAATTTTTTATGAAGAAAAAACTGGGATGGGATGCGTTTTAATAATTTAGTTTTTGTTTGTTTTTCTCGTTTGAATTTAAAATATAAAATCCTGGGATGGAATGAAATAGTATTGCCTGATGATTTTTTTTTATTTTCGTGGGATGAAATACTGGGATAACTTCACATACTTCCAAATATCTATATATGGGCAAGTAAAATTGGACACTGAAATAAGTAAATCGGTTAAAAATTAATTCGAAATGAGTAATAGGAGGATGATGATTAGTGCATCGTAATAATATGTTAAACGAAAGTGATGCTTTGCAAATAATTGAGGTGCAATCAAACGTCTGGCGAACTAGTTAATATAATGCTATGAAAGTTATCATCACTCCGGCTAAAAGAAATATTGGAATGATTACAGGCCGAACATAAAGCTTTGCGTAAAGGTCAATGTGGTCAAACTGCATTGGCCCAATCGTTTTCTACCCCGATGAGCCATTATCGCAACTCTGTGCCTGCCAAATGATGGCTCTCCTTTCAAAGATCGCCGTACCATCATACAGAACCGGCTCGCAGAAAGTGATCGAGCCAGCGAACTCGCTGACCTTTTACTTCATTGAAAACATAAGGAGTTTTTATCAAAATCCTGATCTGGTGGTTGAAAAGAACTCGGTAAGTATGGTCATCGTCGTGATTGAGCCATATATCAAGCGGATTCTTCTCTCAAATGTCAAATGTGTTTTTTCTTTAGCTATGGACCCAGAGCATACAATATACAAAGCACAGTTGCCAGCGGTAAGACATGCTTTTATATGACTTTCTAGACCATTATCAAGAGTAACAACGGATTCGACGTATCGGAAACCCGTCGCTCATTTAAATGTGTTTTAGTGTGGTAACCACTACTAAAATCCTTTGTGTCTTGATTTCGAAAGCCTGTGATCATCTCTAATTAATCGTTTTTTAGATGAATTCGTACCACATTATGACAAACATCGTAATACCACAGATAATTTTACCAGATAAACATCTTCTATGGCTGAAATATACACATAATTTTTTTGTATAATAAATAAAACAAAAAATGAAAATTTTTGTTTTATTTTTCTATACAATAAAAAAAAATCGTGTTCAAAGTAAAAAGAAAAGGATGAAAATATCCATTTTTATATGTGCATACATCCATTTTTCGTTTGCGTTAATTTGCGTAGTTTGAATTTTAACCACACAAGATTTTCATCTGGTATTGTTATCTGTGGTAATACTAAAAATTTGATAGTCATTGGTGATACAAATATTGACTGCATTCAGGTTCCCCAACTGTTGGGAACATGTTGAGTAAAATTAACATGTTAAGACATGAAAGCAAGCGATTCAAAAAAAAAAAATAAAAATGCGAACATAATTGGCTTAAATGTCATTTTTTCCATCATACAGATTCGGGTGGACCTGAAAGCGCCCATTGATATATTATAATCGAGTTTGTTAATTATCATCATATGGACTTTCTTCTCTAATTAATGTACCAAACCGGGGTGACGAATACTACTGCAACATGTATAGAATTTTTATTATTTAGGTTTGCGTCTAAAAATATTTTTGTAAAACGTCAGCTATCAGACCTAAACGTAACTGATTATTAGCCTAAAATTTTTGTGTTGACGATTTATTCGCAGTCTAAATTTATTTTTTATACTCCACGTCAATTTTTAACAAATATTTACAAATTCAAAATTGGGGCAGTTTTTTTCAGCTAATTGTGTTAATGTTTCGGTGGAACATTTTTTAGGAATCTATAGAGAAGGCATTAAAATATGCGAGACTCGTAGGTAGTGTAAAAAATTTAACGTGTAAAATGTCACGTGTTTGTTGTGTAGCAAATACAATGCTAAGGATTGACCTATATCTGAATTTTAAACCGCACTGAAATTAGAGGTTAAGGAGGTTAACATAGAGGTTAGAATATGAGTTAGAGTATTTACACGTTTACACGTAAAGAATATATTTCAAATAACATGTGCTCAAACTTTTATCAAAAGTTAACCTCAATTTTTTCAAATTGAAAAATCGCAAAGACATTTCGAAATTTTGTAAAGGGAGCAGCTCTACTTACAAGACGACGAGTCTTGGGTTTGCAAATAGTAGCTACATGTTTTCCAAAAGAGGCGCTACGGTCAAAGTATTTAATATATTGTGTTAATTACAAGAGGCAGCACGATCAAAGTATGTATAGTACGTCATGTTTTCTGAAAGAGGCAGCACGATCAAAGTCTGTAGTACTAAACATTGCCACAAGATTGTTTAAATGAAAATGATAGTCGGCAATGATTTTTTTTTATTGTTATTTGTTGTTTTTCGAGGGAATTACCAACAGAAATGAGGTTAGTGGTTTAAGAATCCGTACTTTTGCTGATAAATAATAACATTTTAAAATTTTAACATTGTTATCCGCAGATGTGCTTTTAGTAGTAATTTAATTTGCTGAGAGGGTCACGTGATTAGGACTTGTTTTTTTTGTGAAAAAAGCAAATATATATATATATATATATATATATATATATATATATATATATATATATATATATTATATATATATATATCATCTACATATGCCACAACATAGTTTTTTGGTATTCTCAGACATCGCAAAGCAGACCCAATGTTAACAGTATTGTTGATTTAAAAAAAATTCTACGTTGTGCGTCAAAATGAACAGCAACCAAAACTGCTTCATAATGAAATGCTTTGGCAGCTGTAGAATGATGTTCCATTCAGCGTGATCAAAATTATTAAATACAAATTCTAAATTGTGCAACAACTCTACGAATCTAAAAATTTTTTGTGATGATTGCTTAAAAAATCACGAAAAGCTTCAATATGCTGAGCAATCAAAGTATATATATATATAGAAAAATATGGTAATATTTTCAGAGTTTCATACCTGACATATACTGCGTATCTACGTCACTCAGAAGGTAAATAAATATAGTGTGTACATATAACCGTTTGCAAATTCGAAAAATCTACTACTTACTGTTTGCTTTTACGCTTTCTTTCCTCAGTGACGACATTTTTGAGAAAGAGAAGGAATCAAACCTACGCAAATTACCATATCATTATATTTACCTTGCTGAGCAATTAGTATTAATGATGATAATGATAAAATTGAAGTGTTAATGGCTGATTACTTCCCTATCTGACAATATTGATTGTTGTAACCTACCAAAAGCAGTGAATTCTGACTTAAAATAGTGCTAAATTGTACTCTTCCAGTGAGTTACTACTGATTTAGGAATCTATCACGGATGAACTTAGGAGATGCCGTACTCCAGCGGGTCATTCTGGCTACAGCTATTAAATATGTCTGCAAATAGATATTTGAATATCTGCACTTGGAACGCTTACGGCGTAAAAAAAAACAAAAAACATAAAGTAATTCATTTTATTGATAAATAACATTCAACATTCCAGAATCCGAAGAGATTATACAAAGTATGGAATTTATACATAACAATGAGGTAACCGATGCTTCGTTGTTCCATGTATCAATAGAAAAGGTAAAAGACATTATAAATAATAGCCGCCACTTTAAAGCACCTGGTCAACATTTAATCTTCAATGTTTTCCTTAAACATCTTCCAGAGTCTGAGGACTTAAATTTCTAACAAATTTGTTGTCGCACTGCATCGGACTGTTTTATTTTCCCTCTTGTTGGAAAAAAGCAAAAGTGGATGCAATAATGAAGCAAGGAGGCAAGCAGGTAACTCATGTGAAGTAGATAGCTATCGCGACCTTTAAGCTTGCTTAGCTCGGTCAGTAAAGTATTTGAATGTATCATCAAAAATAGACTCAATGACTTTATTGAAGAAAATAATTTGTTAATACCGTGTAGCGGTTAAGTATACAATACTCAGCCGTACAAATAGTTATTTAAACATATAATTAACATAATTATATGTTTACATCATATCACACATATTAAATTCACAAAATGTCAATGTCGGTAGTTTGTTTACATAACATTGACATTCGATCGACTTGAAGTCGAACAAGATTTACATTTCAGCACCTGCTGAACAGCGCTTGATTTTTTCATCACCTTTGCTGAACAACAAAGTTGGTGCGATCACCACTAGATTGTGCGATCACAAACCAAAAGACGTCAACAACATTAACTTACTGATTAAATCAACATACTGGTAGATTACTTTAACAAATGGGGTCTTAAGCTGAACTCTAGCTAATTACAGGCCATTTTTTTCACGATGTAGGATATCCTCTAACCTACCTCAAACAAATCTGTTTTTAAACAGTCAACTTTTAACTTAGGGAAAACAGGTTAAATATCTTAGCATTCTCCTGGATTCAAACACAGCTCGAACTATTCGGCAGTTTGAGAAAAAATGATCTTGTTTCAGCTTTGTTTATTTGCAATGTTAATTTGATATAAAATTATCAACAATCGATCACCAACTTATTATATAATCATAATTGAAAATTTGGTTCTACCCGGAACTGCAACATAATCCCATTAATCATTCCAATGTTTATAATAAATCGCCTCTGTTTCCATCATTTACTATTTGGACTAATTTTCCCATTAAGATCAAATGACGTGATATGACATGGTTGTTGGTATATAGGGTGAATTTATGTTTGTTAGTTGGAGCATATGATAAATTGAGTTATAGGCAACACTGTATTAAACATAAAATATATAGATTGTCACTTTCGTTTTATTCATAACTATAGATAGCCATGTTTTTATTTCTACGTAACAAAAATTGGGTTCCAACAGGTTATGGGGCCCAGATTTTTGGCAGTTTTATTGTGAAATCGGGTAAAACACATCTTTGTTAATTGAGTGATAAAGTAAGTAACTCTAGTAGTCTAGCAACTTCAAAAGTGTGGGAAACATGAAGGAAAGTATTCCAGCATGATGGACTGTCGAATAGAATCGCTCAAACAATTATCTGTACTTCGCAAAAATTAAACGACATTGGTTTTGTAGTCGATGAGGAGTGATTGGCACGTTTTTGCTTACGGGTTTACCAGAAAAATTTTAACAAATGATTATAGCCATGGAAAGTTCTAAACGAAGGTTTCAGAGGAGTACGTAAAGTCAAAATTACTCATTAGTGAGTACGGTGATACCAAAAGTCTGGTAAATACAGCGTTTGTTTCCAAAAGAAATAGAAAGCGGTTTAAACCAAGATGCTAAAACTGTAATCAAATCGGTTTGAATAAAACTGTGTGTTGATTATCCGGGTCAGTGGTCAAGGATAATTTTGAATTATGGTATCGCCGCCTTGGACATATGAACGTCCAATATATGAAAGAATTGAAAAAATCGGTAGGCTTAGACATTTTCGAACCAAGTGATAAAAATAACAATTGCGTTGTTTGTTGTAAAGGAAAGCTGTCAAAATCACAGTACGGCAAATCAACATCATCATCGAGCCATAAATTGGAATTGGTTCATGCAGATTTGTGCGGATCCATGGAAGAAAAAGGGATTAATGGATCGCGTTATTTTTTCTCCTTGGTTGATGATGACTCGCACAAGACGTTCGTTTATTTCTTAAAATCCAAAGATGGGGTAGTGTGTGTTTTCAAAAGGTATGAAGCATTTGTCGAAAATCAATGTGGAGAAAAACTAAAGGTCCTGCAGATAGACAACTGTGGAGTTTTGTAACAAAGAACTTTAGAGTTTTCTTCAGAGCTCAGGGATTCAACACCAGATGACAATTCTAAATAATCCATAACAGAACGGATTGAGTGTATGCATGAATCGTACAATTGTCGAAAAATCGAGATGTTTTCTGTTAGATTCTGATTTATCGAAACGTTTTTGGGCCGAAGGGTGAATACTTCTGTATATTTAATCAACCGTTCACTGAAAAAGGTGTTATCAGAACGGATACCAGACACGGTGTGGACAGGAAGACAACCGTTTTTGCTGAACTTGATGGTTTTTGGATCAAAGGCTATGGTACATGTGCCAAAACAAAGACCGGCAAAGCCCGATCCAACAGCACAACAATGCATGATGGTTGGCTATTGTGAAAGTCAAAAAGGGTATCGTGTGTACAATCCAGCAAATAAAGAGGTTTTCTCAGCCACTGATTGTATTTTTGATGAGATTTCGTTTATTCGTCAATTAAGTTATCGACGAATGATCCGCTTAGTGTTGAAGAACATTGAGTGGCAGTGATAGTAATTCGTGGCGACAAGCAATGGAAGATGAATATGAATTATAGCAAACGAAACATGGACTCTGTGCGATCTATGGAGTAAAGGCGAAGCGCTCAATTCCAAATTGGTGTTTAAACCAAATTAAAAATAGATGGTTCAGTTCAATACAAAGCACGGGTCGTGATAAAGGGCTGTTCCCGGTGTGAAGGTCTGCGGATTATAAGGAAACATATGCAACAGTAGAGAAAGCTCAATTTGATATCTATTGGCATTGGCTGTTCAGTACGATATGAATGTTGAGCAGATGGGTCTGCGTTCTTCATGGTGAATTGAGGGAAACTGTGTATAAGTTATAACGAGACTGATTCGCGGATGGAACAGGGAATGCTTCAAAATTGAACAAGGTACTTTATAAGCCGGCCATGCTTGGAACCAAAAGTTGAACAAGGTGTTGCTAGAGATCGGCATGACACGATCTAAAGCTAATAGATGTATCTATCATAAAATCGATGGAAATTACAAGTTGTTTGTTGCAGTCTACTTCGGTGATTTTTTGATTTTAAATACCAACAAAGCACCAACGGGTTTGAAAGCCGAACTAACCAAACGTTTCAATTGAAATATATTGGAGAGGTTTAAAGAATTTTGGGATTCCGAATTAGAATTTTGTCGTTGAATCAACAAGATTACCATCATTTTGGAGAAATTCAACATGTCGCAATCTAATCCTGTTGCGACAACAATCGACATAAACGTCAAGCTAGATCAAAATATGTCACCAACAAGCAAAGTCCAAATTGGGTACATGCAGAAAATTCCATTTCAAGAAGCGGTAGGCAGCCTTCTGTATACAGCCCAGGGTGCGCGTATCTTGCCTACTTAGTGAATTTGGTGAGTCGTTTTTACAATAATCCCAGCAAGCAACATTGGGTTGCAGTGAAACGGAATTTCCGTTATTTGAAAGGCACAGTAGGTGCGAAGATCACTCGCCCAGTCAACAGTGATGTTGACTGGGCGAGTGATCTTGATTAAAGAAAATTCACCACTGGTTATATTTTTCTAAAAGACGGTGGATCATTAACATGAAACTGTTGCTCTTTCTTCAACTGAAGCCAAATATATGGCTATCTCGGCAGCATGTCAAGAAGATCTATGGCTTCGAAAATTAGACATGGAATTCAGCAGACCGACTGCGCTTCCGATCTTTTGTGACAGTCAAACCTCAATAAATCTTTCAAAGACAGATTCCATCCTCTTACAAAACACATCGACGTCAGACATCGTTTTGTAAAAGAGAAAGTAGAATCATTTGTTATCACAATAAATCCAATCGGGATAGATCAGATGATGGCTGATGCATTAACAAAGGGACTTCCTAGGTCCAAACATCAACAACATCGAGAACAAATGGGACTCAAACTAGTATAAGTTCAAGTGGGAGTGTTGGTATATAGGATGAATTTATGTTTATTAGTTGGAACATACGATAAATTGAGTTGTAGGCAACACTGTATTAAAAATAAAATAGGTTGTCACTTCTGTTTTACTCATAACTATAGATATCCGTGTTCTATTTCTACGAACCAAAAATCTGTTTTCATCAGTGATTAGGTATGGACCCGTCAGATTATCTAACTGGTTGTAAAATGATGTTGTATCTTTGGGTTGACTAACATCTGTGGGTGTATGAGTAAATGTAGCTTACACATACGGTTATGGACTGCTTTGATCCAAAAACATCCTTTTTTACTTGTGGCCTTAGAAGAAATCCAAGACCATGAATGCCCAATTCATCTCTACTATGTAAAGTAACGTATGGCATTGGGAGACATGGCCTTCAATTTTTGGCCATTAAGTCGCATATTCTATTTTTTTTTTGTTAATTTTTTGTAAAAATATTTTTTTAAGAATGTGGGTGACAGTGAAAAATACCCAACCTCCGTTTAGTAACCTCAAAATACTTTACAAGACATGCGGGTGCCCCCGGACTCATCGAAAACTATTTTAGTGACCCGAGAACAAAAATTGTTGGCGGTCTATATTTAATACACGAAATGAGTAGGTAAAACTAAGAAAATTAGGAAATATCTCTTACAATAAGAAAAGCAAGCTCCGAATCGAATCCAATGGAGCTGCTTTACCCGTATATTATGTTAGCAATAAATAAAAATGTCACCTACCTTGACTAATAACAGTTTCTTGTGTAATATCATCTTTGGCCGCGACTACATCATCTAAATCATCTTTTTCAAAACTTTGATCTTGTTTCTCAATTGAAATGTCTCGTGTCATTAGTAATTCGTTTGTAACACGATCCACCAATTCCGATGTTATTTTCATTTCATCGACTTCGTCATCATCAAGTAAGTCCTTTATTTTATTATCCTCAAACGGATTAGTACCATCAACACTAATAATATTATCAATTAAATCGCTGTTTAATTCGAATTTTTTAGCTGCTTCATCGATCAATAAACTAGCGGCTTCCTCTAAATTATCTGTATTTATATGTTTTGTAGTTTCATCAATGTCTTTACTTTCAACTTGTTTTTCTTCTTTAACTTCTTTTGGACTCATCATTATTTCATCGAGTGTATCAACATCAGTTTCGGGGCCTAAATCTTCATCGTATTCTTCGTCGATTAAATTATCAGCCGATCGTTTACCATTTGTTGTTAATGCTTCTGTTGTTGTTGTTGTTGTGGTCGCCGTTGTGATCAATTGATTTGAATTATCTATTATATCACTATAGTCCAATACATTTCCACTTTCAATTTCAATATTATAATTTTCATTGTCTATATCCGATGGCAATAGTTTTCCAGCAAATTCACCGGTTGTAGTTTTTATTTCGTAATCCATATCAAATAAATTCTTTTGTGATTCCTATAAAGACAATTTAAAAAAAATATAAAATCTAGGTAATCTATCGTTATTCAACGATTAAATAATTGATAACAATGAACTTTTATAAAAAATTGTAATGGTATACATTTTTCGAGTAAAATAAATTAAAACAAAAAAAAATTTAAGAATTAAATTTTGGGCATCTTCACCATATTTGATAAGACACAATAAAAGCATAAAATACGGTATTTTTTTTTTTGTTTTTTTTTTTTCCCAGAATTGTTAATACAGAAGCATACAATTTTGGTTAATTTCGAGGTGATTGCACTGTTTTATGTTTTATAACTAATAAAATTGTTTTTTGTTTTTGCTTAAAGAAAACATGTTTCGCAAATCTTGTGTAATTTTCTTACCTGGTTCGTATCATATGCGGTATCCATATTTTCCGTTAAACAGGGTATATTTTCTGATGGCCACGTGGAGGTCGCAATTATATTTGGATCTTTCAAAAATACGACAATAATAGTTATATTATCAGTAGATCCTTGTGTTTTCGATAGTTCTACCAGACGTTTTGTTACCAAATCAAGATTTGCTGTAAAGAAATTAAAAAGATACATTAAAATTTGTATTAAAAATCACAGTTATATTTTTATTGTTACATTAAAAAAACAAAACTAAAACAACATTAGAAAATAGTTTTTTTCTTCTAATTTTACCGTTTTTATTTCGACTAAAGCTAAATGCAATATCTTACAATTATGATCATAATTTCTTTTAAATAAAAAAAAAAAAAAAAAATTCGTTACAATAAAAATCAACCAAGTGAAAGAGAACTTTAATTAAATATCAAACAGTTATGATTATAATCAATTAAGTTAGGTTTCTTGTGGAGAGAATCTATACACCACAAAACAAAAGAATGTACCAAAACTAGAATATACTTTAAATAGTTGCTATTTAGCAATTTTTATATCAATGAATTTAATTATTTTATTTAATGCCGTAAAACTTTCACTTTATTAAATCTCAAGAAAGTAAATGCCACCATATGAGCTATTCCATTAAAAGAATTCATCTTAAAGAAAATTATTTTTTCTAAGATATAAAATTTGATTGATTGATTTATGATATCGTTATTAAAATAATAATAATTCAGTATTAATAAATAGCTCATAGATATACATAATTATAAATTATGAACATAAATAATATTCGATTGATTTCTTAAAAAAAAAAAAAAAATATAAAGTACTAAGAAGGTAAGGTAAATTAATTTTTTACCATGCCATATTTCCTGGTGGTCTTATATGGTACTAATATCGAGCAACAACTATTCAATTATTTTGAAACTGGTTAATTTAATAATTAGATCAAAAATTGATTTTAGGTGATCTTCACTAAAACGCGGTATCACCACCAAAGCCTCCTATATATACAAAGCCGCAATGATCAGACAAATTTTTAACTGAGCATAATGTAAGGGTAACACATTTTACGAAATTCCATTTCGGAATGAAAGACATTCATAACCTATATTATATTTATATCAACTTTTAAACAAAACCACCTAATTTATCATATGAAATGTCAATAATTGTATGTGTTATGATTTTTTTAAATAAGTTGACATGGATTTATTTTTTTAAATAATTTTCTACATTCTAGAAAAGTAAATTATACATGATGAATGACGTCGATTGAATACTTTAATTTCTCCATAATGTCATCTCTTGAAGCCTGTTTTTTTTATTTTGTGCGAAAAAGTGTGTTGCAGCTCCATCTAAATTAAGTATGGGAACTATGATTGCCGTTCAAACTTTTAAACATTTTTTTTGTGTTTATGTGCTTAAAATATATTTCTAGATGATAATTCTTTATCAGGAACTATTCAATTGTATTTTGAACGGAACAACTATTATCAAATATTAAAATAAATTTATATATTTTTAGAAGCTTTAGTTGTTAGTATTTCTGTAGATGTCACTAATGACACAAAGTTTTTAATTTTTTGTCTATAAGTGCTTTACTTTGGAATCTTAGACAATAGTTGTGTTTGTAAATAGAGGTATTTTATAACCCTTAATAGAAACGCTAATTTGATTGATCCTTTACCACCACTTCTATTTTAAGTATGATTTTGACGATTGCGCGGCTTTGTTTATATAGGAGGCTCTGGTACCACTAACTACTAAAATCTGTAATTCTGAGTTGTAGAAATTAACACACGGTCAATTTGACTTCGGACCGTTTTATGCCTCCATATTTTTAAGGGAATTATTTTATAAGAAAATAATGTGCTAACCACAATGGGAACGAGTGCGGTAGTAGCTTACTTATATTATTATCGACTGATTAGAAATCTAGAACAGCTTTATTCACAGGAAGTTTTGGAAGAATTTTAATAAACCAACACGTTAAGTACTCATTTGTGAGTCCTATTGCGTTTGTTAAATAATTTCCTTCACTCCCGTTATAAAAAAATAAATGTTACACTTTTACATGTTAATAAATCTTTTTATGAGAATCGTTAGGGAGTCGTGGTAGTGAACTTGCTAGTTTTTGTGGACGCTCTCGGGGTGCTGCGGTCAGATTTTTACGGATTCTGTTTCAGCGTGGTGTGGGCCGACAGTCGCATCTGTGTTCGTCTGGTTCACTTGTAGGATCGATTGAGGTTGGTGATATAGTCTTCCTTGATCTCGTTGGTGACTGTCAGCGTTTGAATGCCGGTTCAATTGGCAAGTTTGGCCTGCGAGTGGTTGGTGTCGATAGGGTTCGCGTGAGTTTTTGTCTGCTGAAAAGGGCGGTTTGTTACGAAGAGGGCGTTCTGATGGCATTATTGATGGTGCACGCTTCTGGTTTCTTCCTTTTGTGGTTGGTCCCATCCCATCTCATTCTGGTTTCCGACTTGTAATCCAGAATGTTGGAAAGCCGCAAGAACGGGGAATGTTAGGGTCAGACCCTAGACATTACTCTAATGTCAAGTGAACTAGCCGGCCAAATCTCTTGGAATGTAACTGATGAGAATTTGGGAGGTGATCTTTATATTGAAAATATTTTATGTTGAATTTGAGTAGGATGAATTCCTGCGGGTGTTGATACCTCAAAGTTTTTGACCCCAGGAACAAATCGAGTGAGTTATAGAATGATTGCAAATTTGGAGTTAGAAGCCAATAAGTGTTTAGATACCGGGAAATCGGAAAGAAGGCAAAGTGGTACCCATACCAAAAAGAGGATTGGGATATAAATCTGACAACAAATTACAGGGAAATATATATATGATGAATGTGTTTATGAGATTGGTATATGGAATGATGAAAGTAAGAATTGAAAAATTCTTGAATGCAAGTAATTTATTACCAGAAACAACTTTTGGGTTCCGTCGTAACCAACGAGTGTGTGGCAAATGAATTTGTAGATATAAAATGCGTGAATGGAGGAAAGTTGAAGTCTTAAGAGTACAACATCTCAGCAATGAGTGAAGTTTATGTAACTTCTTCGAAGGAGTCACCATACCCGCAGAAAGTTTGTGTGTCATTTCGTCAAGTTATTTTGCAGTTTGCAGATGACTTGTCATAATGGATAAAGGTTCAAACCTTTATGAGAATTTGGATCGATCAAGGTTTATAATTTTAAAGCGCACTTGGAGAAATTACCTGACAATCGTAAAAGTAGACTAAATGTTATCAACAAAGTGAGTAAACTGAAATGAGGAGCCCATCCGGGTGCTACCGCGGTTGTATGGTGGTGGCTTTAATGTTCGTTTTGTCTCGTTGATGAAAATTGAGAATGCATTTGCAATTAATGCAAATGCATTCTCAATTTTATTGGGGTTGACCCAATACTCACTTTATGGCCTTAAAAGGGTTATGCACTTTTCAATTATTTTCTTAAAGAGGGTGAATCACCATGCGTAAAACTGTGCGAATGATTATGAAAGAAAACGCGTTACTGAATGAAATAATTGCAGGCAGGAACAGTCTTCAGAAAATCCCAAAGAACCAGCGTGATTTTGGAGAATATAAACATATTCAACAAAATTCAAAAAGTGGTTCCAACTGTCCCACCTGAAAATCTGGAAGTATGAAGCTGAGTTGATCGGGATTATGGAAGGAGTTATCAGGGAGTCTCTCCGACTCCCTGAGCGAGGGGTACTCAGAGCCATATATAAGTAAAAAATTGTGAGTCTTCGATCTTGCGGGAGTGAAGAGGTTCTTCAATGGATACCTTCAAACAGATCAAAGGTAATGAATGAGCTGATATCATTACAAAAAGTTACTTGATTGACGAAGGTGAATAAATATAATTTTATGAATTTTATTGTTCCAAGTGAATCTGTAGAGGAGAACATGTGAGAATTATTTTGTTGAAAAGTGTCAAATAAAACGCAAGAAGTACTTTGAGTGGTGTAATGTCTCTTTGTAAAAACCTTTCTATAAGTAAATCAAAGGAGGCATTACAATGATTCGAAATGGGAGGGAGTGGCACTAAATCATGGAAATTGAAAAGAATGTCTTCATAAATATCTTTTGAGTGAAGTAAAGGTGAACATTTGCTTCTATAGTGCACCTAATTTGGGCACATTACAGCAGATTTCAAAGTCCTTATGAATGCATGGAGCTTGATTGAAATTTTACAAATGAGTATATACAACTATTTACGAGTTTATTAAAAATTAATGGTATTACAGTATGAAAGCGGATAGTAGATACGTGAAAGACGAGCAATTGTAATTAAAAAAGGTCAGAATTGCATAAAACTGAAAATTTTAAGAAATCAGGCCAAAAGGCTCTTACTGATTGAAGCTAGCGCCAAATTTAAAGCCGAAATAGTTTTAAAGTCAGATGCTCACCAGAAGGTTTTAAACCCTTAAACATGCGTTCTGCATATTTTAAACAAAGTTCGTCAGGAAATCGAGCAGGCCGATCGAGCAAATAATTTTAAAACTATTAAAATTTGTTTAATGGGTTGCTCCAATCGTCGTCATCCCAAAAGAGAACGGCAAAATTCAAATTTCTGGTGAGTTTAAGATTACGATAAACCCACAAATATACAATGAACGACATCCAAGAGTAATTTCTAATCGGTATATCCAGATGATTTAGAGAAACCCCATTTAAAACACTCAATGCATTTCAACGTTTGTATAACCAAATTGAGAAGCAAGCATTATCAATTGTCTATGGCATTAAAAATATCATCAAATTTATCTGGATAAATTTTTACTTTTTTCCGTCCATCTTGCAACACTTTTAAACTCAAACAAATAGTTACCCATCATGATCTACATCGCGTGCAAAGATCGGCAATTCTTCTAAAATGATATATTTATACCATAACATAAATAAGTACCAAGCAGCATGCTGATCCACTCTCACTTTGACATATGACCCCTCTTCAAAAAAATTGAAAATCCACTTGATCAGACAAAGGACCGAAACTCGTATCTGAAAAGTTTATTCAGTTGTGTAAATTGAATTCAATCACTCATTTGACGATCGTCCATCCAGCCCATCCAACTTCCAACGGTCAAGCTAAACTTTTTGTTAGAACATTCAAAATGCCATTAAAAAAATATCGGAGGAGAAAAATAGTCGATTGGCTTTGCTAAAATTTTTCTTCAACTTATCGATAACTTATCGAAGGCTTACCTTATCATCGAATACGACCTCGAGATAAAATTTGGTAAAATTTGTAAATTCTAAAACTAAAATACTTTGGTATAATTTTTCGATGATATTATCCAATGCGTGGTGTACGAATCAGTTTTAGAGCCACATTGGCAAATATGGCAGGCTATTTACCAAGTATTTTTTCGGAAACTTGTTATGTTTGATAATTTTAAATTTCATGTCGACACTCAATTTATGCTTTCCAGAATATGCGATTACTAAACAATCGTCATCGATTACCAAACAATTGTTTTTTGTCTACCATAAAAAATTGAAAGAAATTGAATGATTGAACAGCACACCTCGTTTTAATCCGAAGAATTCGCACATGATTTGTGCTATTTGCTCCGCCACATCGCTGAGATTGGATTGTTTTTCAGAGTGCGTATCCCTTTAGTTTCTAATTTTTTATCAATATGTTTCTATATACCCGTTTTAATTATATTGACGCTCTGAGTCTTTATAAATCGAATTATAGTCTTTCTAACGGTAGAATATGTAGATTTGGTTTTTTTTGCGATCGATCTGTACTCGAGACTTTGATTTTCACAATAAAATTGCACAATTTGTTTACGAACTACATTTTGATTAGATGACATTTCGTAAACGACTGATTTAAAACAAATACATTTTACACAGCCTGCTTTGTAACCTAACGGTAAATTACAATTCAAATTGTTTTTTTTTCTATTTCATTTGGTGCGTTTCGTTCTTTCGTTGTTTTTATTGTAGTTTTTTTTTTAAATATCGTTTGCAGAACGATTTTGCTTTCTTCTTTCGTTTTATTCGTTCAGTAGAAAAGTTTGATATAAATTATAAACGATATCTTTATGAAAAAACTGAAGAAGAAAAAATGTAATTTTTAAATGTAAAGTGAATTATCGAACGAATGACCAAAGGCAACACAGAAGAATTCGCCTTAAGTATCTTTAACAGTCTAAAAGAAATTAACAAATAAAAAACATTTAAAATATAATTGCTTTATCCACAAAATTGATTTCTTTTTAACAGCTCTAAAGTTTAAACGACACTGTATGCACGGGCTAAATTTGGCCAAGATACTCAAATAGAACAAATAGCCAGCCAAGCTAGTATGTTCTTTAAGGCCTCATATAAACGATAAAAATTACGTGACGTCATTATTATATTACAAATAAAAAATCAACTATGTAGTTTTTCATCGTAATGAGGTGTGATATTTTAAAAATAAATTGCAATTATTAAAATATATGAAACGTGATTTATATTTGCATTTTAGTTTTCACCCTTATAAAAAAAACACTTATAACTATAGTTAATTTAATAATTCCGTACCCATTTTTATTTTACCAAAGATAATCTATTATGTCTATAGTTTCTAAACATAACATAATATATGGATGAATTTAATGTGTGGAAAAATTTTATTTTTATTTTTAGGCGAAACAGGAAGTAATTCAGCTAAACAAATTTTATTTTGCGCCTGAGTTGGCAAAACAAAAAAAATATTAAAAAAAAATCCTTGAATATTCAAATAATTCTAAATTAATTTCCAATTTTTTACTTTTAAACAGTTTATATATATATATATATATATATATATATATATATATATATATATATAAATATATATATATACGGTTACAGGCAATTGCTGACTTGTATTGTATCAACAATTTCGCTCCATCGATTTCCTGCTAACGGTATTTAATAAAAATTAAATCTTTCCACTTATAAAGATGTTGATTTTATATTAAACAATGTAGTATTTTATGTGGAAGCATAGACAAGTGTGGAAGTTAAAAATCAGAATTCAACAACTGTCAAATCTAAAATTACGAGACAATTCAGGTTCAAAAAGCTTAACTAAACAAAACCTATCACAAAAATCTTGTCCGATTCGAATTAAATTTGGTCCAGAGTGCTTTAATAATATATTTTCAATAAATCAATAAAGGACGCCTACTTTATAACGTACGAATCTACAAAATCCTGCAGTTAAAGTCAAATTTTTTATTATATTCTCTTTCAATGATCGTCGTTATAAGGATAAAACGTACGAATATATTTCCCCTTGAAATTATTTACCAAGCAATACTCTCTACAATTATGTGAGATTGAAATCGTTGTTCCGACTATGGATAGACCATTTTTTTCAAAAACTAACGGGACTTTTGTTAGTAAGAATTAAGATCGCAAATTTATTCAGTTAATGCGTGTCTGTTGAAAATAAGGTACAGTAAAGAACTTTTCGGTTAAAAATAAAGTTAAACTGTAATTAAAATTAGTGTAACAGTTACATTCGCCGTCAACCGTTTATATTTTAAACCATATTCTTATGTTATAATTTAAATGAAATGTTAGATAACAGATGTCTCTGTTATAAGGAAATTTTTATTTTGTTATCGGGTAACCCTATAGTTTTTCATTTGATTGTATTGTTGTAGTTTGAAAAAAGAAGTAGTGGGCTTCCGGCTACGAATGTAAAGAGAAATTAAAAATAAAGGTTGTCTTGTCAAGTGTTTTAAATCTATTTTATGAAAAAGCATCGATCTACGAATAAAAGTAATAGTGGCATTAAGCCTCTCTAGATTAATCTAGTATTTATTATATTAGCATGGATAATTAATTTGGCTAAATTCAATAATTTCAACGAAATGCCAAACGTAATAATTAAATTTAAACGAAATGTCTTGACGAAATTAAAATTGTTACGCGAAATCGATGAAAACAAAAAACGTTACAGTGATGTTACTCAAATGTTTGGATGCAGTAAAGGGTCAGTGGGCATGAAAATGAGGAAAAAAAGTATTAAAATCTTGAAAAAGTTTTCATTTTTCACGGGTTTTTCTTCAAAGAAAAAGTTAAACAATTTACATAAACAATGAACATTTGTAACTTTGAGGTAAGCGATGAGTGGTTTGATCGCTTTAAACAGAGAGATAATCTGTTTTTTAAATGGTGGTAGATTAAAAGTCATCAGCTGATGTCAGCAAAGTTTGAATTGAAAACAAATTTGTCAGGAAAACAAATTTTTCATTTTCTTGGAACCTAAGGAACCTAAGTCCTTCTTGGAACCTAAGTCTTGGAACCTAAGGATAGGTAGTAACACAGATTTTTTGCAGCATGCCGTTAAATGATGATTATGTTGATACAGACAATAATTTGTCGGTTGCAGCACAAATTAGCGATGCGGATATTGTGGATTTTATTTATGATGGCGGAAATGGAATTATTGAATAAAAGAAATGAGGAAACTCGAAATTCAACAAGATTAATCAAAAAAATAATCGTTATAAATAATCGTTAATCTCAAAAAAATAACTAATCAAAATATTAATTAGCTAATCCCTATTTTGTCAGCAATATAAGATGAAACAGCCAAAAATAACCGATTTTTGTTGTTGCTATAACGTACCCTTGGATGGGAACCGCTCAGAACTGGATATTTTAAAACTAGATATTTCAAAATAGGATTTGACAAAACGAGATAAGGTACAAAACTGGATATTTCAAAATTGGATATTTCAATACGAGATAAGGTACAAAACGAGATAAGGTACAAAACTGGATATTTCAACATGTGATCTTAAACTCAAAATAATTTTTTAGGAGTTCTGGAATATGGCCAATTAGGAAGGAACTCGGTGATTTCTTAACCGATTTTGATGAAATTCGATATGTAAGATGAAAATAGGATTTAAAAATGATTTTTTGGGAAAGTTCTGGAATACGGCCAGTTAGGAAGGAACTCGGCGAGTTCTTAACCGATTATGATGAAATTCGATATGTAGGATGAAAATGGGATTTAAAAATGATTTTTTGGGAAAGTTCTGGAATATGGCCATTTAGGAAGGAACTCGGCGAGTTCTTAACCGATTATGATGAAATTCGATATGTAGGATGAAAATGGGGTTTTAAAATGATTTGTTGGGAAAGTTCTGGAATAAGGCCAGTAAGGCTCCATACTTGAATTTTCCTATGGATAAAAATATAATTTTACTTCACTTAATGTTTTTTTTTAAATTGTATAATTAAATTTGATTTTAAAGCCTTTTTTGGGAAAACCTCTGGAATATGGCCAGTAAGGTTTCATACTTGAATAATTTTAAGCAGAAAGATAGAATTTTCATTCACTTAATGTTTTTTTTAATTGCTGCTTTTCTCATCTTATTAAAATTAATTTTCACATTTTCCTTCTACATATCGAATTTCATCATACTCGGTTAAGACCTCACCGTTTTGTACCGTATCTCGTTTTGTACCTTATCTCGTTTTGAATTATCCAATTTTGAAATATCCAGTTTTGTATTATATCTCGTTTTGTACCTTATCTCGTTTTAAAATATCCAGTTTTGAATTATCCTGTTTCGTCAAATCCAGTTATAAAATATCCAGTTTCGACCATTACCCCTTTGGATATAACGTACACAAGGTTTCGTCCTTTGACTTACCTTATATCGAGATTCTACCGTAATACCTGTACTTAATCACGTGAGCAGCGATGTGCTTCAAAACTATATTATTACGATATCTTGAAACTAAATCAAATGGCAGTTATGAATTTGGAAATAGTACTATTAAGTTTATCTGATGTTGCCAAACAAAACCAAGTTAAATTATTTCCACTCGATAATTATCCAGAGCATTAAGAAAATCTTGTGACCTCTGCCAGAAAACAAACAATTTATAGAATACATACGACCGTAAAATAATTCGATTGTGTTGCTCCGACTGAAGCTATTATTAAGCCACTTCAAGTTTATCGTTTGTATTAGTTGCGGACAAATAATTGATGAACGAATTATATATGCTGAAACAGCTGGAAGCCAGCAAATATTTACCCAGATATACGTGTTGGACTCTGATGAATTTAAAACTGAACATTTAATCGTGGATTGACATACTGATCTAAATCTTTAGCTAAAGTTAAATAATTTGGTGAAAAAATGAATGATGATTCAAAATTACGAACGCACGAAGCATATGTTTCATGCATTATGGATAAAAGGAATTTCTTGGGACGAAAAGCTACCTGAAGAAATAAAAAGAAGATACAAATCAACATTCTACAAAAAAAATTTGAATTCCACGCTGGATAATAAAAATCAGGATTTTGAGCTTCCTGACTTTAATATCGGGAAAAACAAAGGAACCGAGCAATTGGCGCAGTGGTTAAAGCTGCGGTGTTTGGGACGGGAGGTACAGGGTTCGTGTCCCAATGGGGGAGGGTTGCAAAAGGGATTTTTCATCACCTGATTACGATCGGTGATGACGATGAACACAACTATGACCCCCTGTTGGAGTGCAGAGTCTATGGGCCGAACCATCGTCCATGTCAGTACAGGCTGGCATGGAGCAATGCATTGCGCAGATGGATATTTAAAAATCGCGAACCTGTATTCGTGCGTCCTCGATTTGGCCCTCGTTGGCGTAAAGTAAGGACGGTAAAAAAAACGTAAGGACGGTAAAGAAAAACGTAAGGACGGTAATTAAAACATAAAAAAATAAAAATAAAAAAAAACAAAGGTAACACTAATCAGTCAAAAGTTGACCCTTCCAAGGCTGGAATTATGCCGAGCTTCAGTATTGACAAAGCTACTTAGGCAAATTTACAAAACCATGGATAACCCGAATTGTAAGATGCTGGCCTGGACAGATTCAACAATAAATAGTGCTATGCTTGGTTACAAGGACACCCAAGTAAATGAAAACCTATGTTACGAATAGAACTTCTGCAGATTCATTCTATTATCAGCCCCGGACAATGTGATATCTAAAGAAAATCCAACGAACATCGCAACATGTGGCATAGTCTCTGAAAAGCTGTGCGATCATAATTAATGGTGGTCGGGGCCAGATTGGTTAAGAAACAGTGATGATCTTACATTCGATACGGTAATAGCCGAAACAGATTTAGGGAAGAAGCAGGTGCGTCCTGTCTGCGAATTTAGCACAATAATAACAGATCCAACTATATTTGAAAAATTCTCTATTTTCACAAAAACATAGTCGCATATTGTTGGCGCTTCTATTCAAACAGTCGTCATAAGGATAACCAGCGGAAAGGTCCTTCAACAGAAACTCGAAGAGGCACAAATCAACATTGTAAAAGTTACGCAATCTACAGCCTTCGCAGATGATATTAAAAATTAAGGGAAAGAGATTTAGTGGGCAGTAAAAGCAAACTTTTGTCCTACATCCATTTCTAGACAAGAATGGAGTTATACGAATTGGAGGTTGTTTACAGCACTTCGTATAACAAAACATACCCAATAATACTACCATTATAATGCCATATCACGAGCTTGACCCTCGATTGGGCTCATAAAAGATCTCTCCATGAAGTTGTGGGGTTGCCTCTTGCTTTTAAAAGAAAGCAATCGACATAATCGCCTTTGCCACAAGTGCTTCAGGTTTACTGTTGGTCGAGCAACCTAACTAATAGAAAGCGTACCTCCAAATAAGTTTCTACCAAATAAGTTTCTGCGGGCCATCGATCATTCTGACGATATTTCGAAAAAGTTGTTGGTTCAATGGATACAGTGGCCTTTCATTCCACCTGGATGATTTTTCTTTCTGGTCCATCATTCTTGTAGTTTTTTTGCGGAGTCTCTAGCTTTATAGTAATTTCTTTTTGCCCTTCAAATAGTGTTTTGAGACAGCTAGTTGCCTACATTTGTACCTCTTTTGCTAGTTATAATATATAAATACGATTAAAATATGTTGTCTAGTCCATCTGTCCATACATTAAAAAATATGTATAATATGTTTGTATATGCATGAAAACTTTAACCCGAAAATGACTAACATTTTAAAAATTGTAAACATTTTAATTTATTGCATTAGAAAAATTCTTCGCCGATTCATCATCTATAATACTAAAATTAAATGTCCATACTATATTCGTACATCTGTTGAGATTTATCGTATGGTTTATAAAAAAAAACAAACCTAAAGAATAACAATTAATTAATATTAAAACAATATTCTCATTTTCAATTTTATAAAATTTATATTATTTTCTGTTCGAGTGATTTAGAGAGCCGTATCCAAACTAAACTCCAAAACCAACATGTTATTATAATAAAAGATGTAATTTATTTTTGACAGTTCAACCAGAAATGACTGTAAGAAGTATGCGATATGCATATTATATATAGATACATATTATATGATTTAAAAATTAATTACACATTTAAATTATAAATTTTTAACAGTGGTTTCATTCATTACTTCAATTTTTATTACCATATATCGTGCGATACTCTTTAAAACATAATTTTAAACCAGTTTTCTATCCGCACACCATAATCACAATACTATATACATAAATTGAAACTTGAAGCCGGTATAATAATTATCTTATCTTTCAAACCATGGAATTACATAATAATAAAATCGTTCGCATATCGAATGAAAATTTGCATTGCAAAGTAGTTTTAATCAATACAATTTTTTTTTTATAAGCTTAAGTTTATGGTTTAACTTTTTTCCATAGTTTTGTTAAAGTACTGAAGAAGAATCAAGAAAAAAAAATTTCCCTATCGTTTATTCGCCTATATACATAAAAGTTTCTTTATATCATTTCACATTTCTTAATTCATAAATCTTAAGACTTAAATAAAAACGAAATATACTTATTTTCATTTTTTATATTATCAAAAATGACATCACCAACCTACATAGGCGCCATGGAATTAATTGAAATTTAATAATAAATAAAATAAGAACAAAAAAAAAATAAAACGCATTTTAACCAGTTTCGAAATCTTTTAAAATTTCATATCTTATAATGTACATCCAAAATAAAAAATAAAATTAACAGCACTGTAGAATCGAATGTGTAATTTACATGCAATGTAAAAATACCAACCGGCATTTTTATAAAATATAAAAATTTATTACAGTTTTATACGAGATCTAACCTCAATCAATGTGACTTGTAAAGTCTTTTAATGTATAAAGAGAACCGATAACTAATGGATTTGTTGTCCTTTTAAAGCTTATCAGCTCCGCATTTAAACAGAAACTAGAATAAAAATTATGTTCATAGCAAATAAGATTTGTTTAGTTTTTGAATTGGCAACACTGTAATTAGTGATTATCAATTTGACAATAGGTTTGTAATCAGTACGTTTTGCCATACGCATAAACAACGTTTGCTAATTATGCAAATTTATTTTACACGTACACGAATTATATTCAGCATAAACCATATTCAACATGATCCTAAGCAGAATTATCAAATTTGGAGGAGAAACCCCAGAAATCTTTGTTGAGATGCCCCATTAAAAGTCACTGTATGCTTTATGGGTAGGTTAAATCATTGGCTTTTAGTTCTTTAAAGATGATTACGGCCGAAAATTTGTTGGTATTGGAAAGATTTATTGTTATTTAATTATATCTATAGAGGGGTACCGGTCGAAACTGGATATTTTACAACTGGATTTGACGAAAAAGGGTAATCCAAAACTGGATATTTCAAAACGAGATAAGGTACAAAACGAGATATGGTACAAAACTGGATATTTCAAAACAGCATATTTCGACATGTGATTTCAACTTAAAATGATTTTTTAGGAAAGTTCTGGAATATGACCAATTAGGAAGGAACTCGGCGAGTTCTTAACCGATTATGATGAAATTTGATATGTAGGATGAAAATGTTGATAAAAATTAATTAATTTTTCTCACATAGATTCTATAAAGTGAAGAAAAGTTATATTAAGTAGAAGAATAAAAGATAGATGAAGAAAAATTTTACTGACAGTAAACTCGATTAAGACAATGATTATTTTAATAAGATGAGAACAACTGCAACTAAAAAAAACATTAAGTGAAGGAAAATTCTATTTCTCTCCTTAGAAATATTCAAGTATGGAACCTTACTGGCCTTATTCCAGAACTCTTCCAACAAATCATTTTAAAATCCCATTTTCATTCTACTTATCGAATTTAATCAAAATCGGTTAAGAACTCGCCGAGTTCCTTCCTAACCGGCCATATCCCAGAACTGTGCCAAAAAATCATTTTTAAATCCCATTTTCATCTTACATATCGAATTTCATCATAATCAGTTAAGAACTCGCCGAGTTCCTTCCTATCTAGCCATATTCCAGAACTTTCAAAAAAAATCATTTTTAAATCCTATTTTCATCATACATACCGAATTTCATTATAATCGGTTAAGAACTAGCCGAGTTCCTTCCTAACTGGCCATATTCCAGAACTTTTCCAAAAAATCATTTTAAAATCCCATTTACAACTTACATATTGAATTTCATCAAAATCGGTTAAGAAATCACCGAGTTCCTTCATAATTGGCCATATTCCAGAACTTTCCCAAAAAATCATTTTAAAATCCCATTTTCTTTCTACGTATCGAATTTCATCAAAATCGGTTAAGAACTCGCCGAGTTCTTCCCTAATTGGCCATATTCCTGAACTTTTCTAAAAAATCATTTTAAGTTTAAATCATATGTCGAAATATCCTGTTTTAAAATATCCAGTGTTGTACCATATCTTGTTTTGTACCTTATCTCGTTTTGAATTATCCAATTTTAAAATATCCAGTTTTGTACCATATCTCGTCTGATAAAAAAAGTATAGCGAAGCGAGATGAAATCGAGACAACACTATTTTTATACAAATTCCATTATGATTCATTATTGAATGAGCGTATACACCACAGTCATGAAACATTTTTGAAATGTCAGAAAATATCGTAGCTCAATATTTTCTAGCAATTAATCGAGTAACTTTAAGAAAAGTGTTACCTTTTTTATTTTTTTGACAATAGACGCCTTGCTTAGTCTTTTGACATTTCCAAAAATAGTTTTCGTAAAATAATTAAATTAATTTTGAAGTTCAATTTAATCGCGGCCGCCAATATTAAACTATATAAAAAAGCACTTCGAATGACACCGGTCCAATTACAATATTTTATAAACAAATGGATACTAACTTTCAAAATAGATAGCGTTAGAATTTAAAATTAATATTGCAAAATTAGAGTCAATTGGTATTTTGTAACAAAAATTAAATGAAATATTCAAAATATGGATTTTTAACCTCATCTCTTTCAAAAATATTTCACTATAATTTTTATTTTATTTTATACAAATGCGGTACTAGATTATTAAAAATTTTAATGGCTTTGGATATTTCCTCTGATTTTTCTGTTCTAAGACTGTGTTCGAAACCCATGATAAATATTTGTGAATACACATTTTTGGCGACACCCAAATTATTACGGTCAGTTGCTATGATAATTTTTAACAAATACCAAAACTTTCTATAAAAAAACCAAACTGATCGCGTTAGCCACTCGGATATATACAATAAAACATAGAAAATTCATTACTTGGTTTTGTCAAAGTGTTCAAAAACCATATAAGAAAAATTTGAAAATTTTTGGTGCTATGACAATTTCAATAAACAACACAATTAAATGTAATTTTTCTTCATAGTTTTGATACCTCACTCATTTCAAGCGGGGAAATATTTCAATCAATTATTATACTTTTTGGACAGCATAATAAAAATTTTGGGAATGTTTACGGGAATATTTTTCAAATAAATGTCAAAAATTTTATTCTCAAATATTTACCATAGGTTTCGGACACAGTCTTACTTTAGAGTTCATTTTTATTCAGAATATTATTTGAAACATAAAACAAGAGACTACTCTGTAAAACCAGTTAAATAGCAAATATAGGCAATATAATAATATAAATTGCATAAGCAATTTATATTATTATATTAATTTTTTGTAGTATGTATACATATAATATTATCAATTGAGTTTTTTATAAAATGCCATCCCTTGCGATTTAAAAACAACGCGTGCTTGATCAATACCGCTGATTACACTTGGGACTCTATAGTTCTCATAACAAAAATTGTGTCTAATGCATTTTTGATAAAAACCACTTGCTTAGAATTTTTAGATAATATTCGAAACAATGTTATGAACCTAAAATTGGTAATAATACCAACATTTTAATGTTTTCTATTTTCTGCCCTATTTAATGGATTTGTTGCTCTTATGCGTGTTCGTTTTATAAATCAATTTTATTACGAACAAACACTATTTTACTACTTAGTACTTTTCCGACACCATTTGGAAGGCGCAGAGGTCACTGTCAGCAACGATGGCTCCTCTGGGTAGAAATCAACTTAAATATATATATATATATATATATATATATATATATATATATATATATATATATATATATATATATATATAACATAAATACATACATAAAATAAATTAAATTGTCGGTTCGGCTTTTTTTAATCTCCATATAATAAAATATTATATCAAATTACAAACAATGAAAATATTATTTTAAGAAGATAATTATAATTTCCATGAATCAAAATATAACCTACCTAACCATATGAATGTCAATAAATAAAAAAATTATACATTTTTTTTAAATAAGGAAATGGAATTGTTTTTCATAACAATAGAGAAATTATTATTTGAAGCTCTATGTACCGCGATAGTCATATATCGGTTTTAATATATCAGGTGTAATTATTTCTTAGGCTGTGAGCGAATTGAAACTTTGTTATCAAAGGAAAGTTAAATTTTGAAAAAATTTACGCTGTTTGACAGGCGCATTAAAAACAAAGTAAACTTTTATAAAATTCGGATTCGACGGTTTAATTTGCTGGTTACCGGTTAAACATTCCCATATTTACTGTATTTTTTAGTACAGTAAACATTTCTTTGTAAAATTCAAAAATTTACATACCAATTCATTAACAGCTTTAGTATAATATAAAGATGGGATGATTACATTATAACAATAATTGATGTATGACTTTAAATGGTGTAAAACTTTTCTTTATGACAATCATTTGAATATAACTGCATCATGTTTTTTACACTAAAAAATTGGATCATAAAAAACTGTAAAACAATAAACGAAACTTTAACCAGCATTTTTTGGAATTCCAGGTTGGAATATTAAAATAATTATGCTATAATTAAACAATGGCTATGGTTAAATTTATAACTGTGTAATATTTACGACATTGTTAGGTGCAATAGTTTATAGTAGGTTACATTTGTATAGCGATAGATATGTTTACTTTGCATGTTTAGATCGTCGTGGCCTTGTGTAGGGTCTGGTCAATAAAATAAACATTTTAAGTGAAACTAAACTGTACTCTAAACGCAACAATTTAGTACTAAATAAATAATATAACAAATCAAAGTTAACGAGATGTTTTGTTATATACAAATAAAAGTGATACATTGACTTCGGGCAAATATAGTTTAGTACAGTAAATTTAATTTTTAGTACATATTTACCTTGAGTAGTGTGTGAATTCTTTGGTAAATAAATTTGTTCAAATCGGCTTGAAGGGTCAAATATATTGGTTTAAAGGGTTAATTTCACTGATACATTGATAAACTTTGAATATTTTTTGCCATCGAAAGCTGCGTTTGCAATTCCTTAACCTAGCTTATTATCTATAAGATTAGAGTACGGGCTTTGTCCATTTGGAATTAACATTTTTCGTGTACATGGCTCGGAAGAATGAGGTAAAATTTGTAATGTTCAGGAAACATTGGAAACACACTTTAACAAGTTTAAACTGTTCGGTCATCGGCACTCAAAAAATGGAACAAGTTGGTAGCATTGAACGAAAAATCTATAAAAATATTTACAGCTACAATAAAATCACCTATCATTGATGTTCATCAATGCAACGGCTTGTCCGAAGTATTGCATACTGGCTTCGATTTTTATCCTATAGCAGATCACGAACTAAAAGCGTGTTTCATTTAACGCCAAGGGAAGTAAACTCAACTTTAAAGTCAATAATCAAAATCGTACAACACGAAGCTTTTGAAACCGAGATAGAGCATTTAGAAGCAAACAAAAGCATAACAAGACTTAAGAAGCCAACCTTCCAACAATTGATGAGTATATTTCCGCCAAAACGAGAACCTTCATTGTCTCTGTTTACAAACAGCAAGATTCACTATGATGTGCCCATCAATTTAAAATTATGCAAAGGGAGCTACATTAAAACTTGTAAAGGATACATTGTCATCTTTGCATGCATGGCAACGAAGGCGATGCATCTCTAACTGGTCAGCGATTTAACAGCTGACGCCTTTTTGGCTACCTTCAAGCGCTTTATATCCCGACGAGGGCTTTGTTTTAACATATTTAGTGATTGCGGGACAATCTCTATAGAAGCTCAAGACAATTGGGAAGCCCTGTTGAATCAGCCCTGTCGAAGCTTACGTTGAATCAGACATTGGCACCACTATCTAATGACACAGAGGACAATACTGCTCTAACATCAAGTCACTTTCTAATAGGACAGCCGATTAAAGCAATTCCAGAACCAAACATGACAAATCTAAAGGTCATTGCAAGATAGAACTTACAAGATTGAACAACTGAGGACCTAGAGGACAACACAAGCGAAACCAGCCCACCATCAAGAAGAACAAGGTAATATGATAAAGGCAGCGCAAGCCATCTGGTTATAGCTATGCTAGCGATTTTCTGCGTACTACAGGTATCGAAAACGCTAACTAAGGTAACACGACTGAATATGATAATTACAATTATCTTACCACTGCCGTTTGCACTAGATTATAAACTGCTAGCCATTACACCAGTTCCTGATATCAGCCATGCAAGTACACAATCATCTATTATTACTTCGACAGAATACTTAGCAGTGGACATTCATCGAAAAGATGTAAACTATTGCCAAATGTTGCAATCATCGCAATTTCTATGTGAGATATCCCAATCTTTAATGCAATGACGCCTAAATGGCAATGTTATGTAGCAATCTTGCAGCAAAAATAGAGCTTCAACAATATTGACAATAAATTCAACGTATCATTAGATCAAGCTTCACGCTGCCAATCAGTCAATATAGCAGTCTCCAAAGAAACAAACGTCGATATTATATGTGGGATTTGAAATAGTTGAGATATAAGTCGGTTGTATATTAAGAGATGCGCAGCTTCATATTATCGGTACGTTATACAACAATACAAGCAAATCATTACATAAATCACTTGGCATAATAGCACATGGAGCTATTAAGTTAAGGAAGTTCAATCTACAATAATAAAAAACAAAACAACAGTAAATTGTAAAAAAATAAAACAACGGTAATTGTAAATTGTTTTGCTGAATATACGTGTAACTGTTGTTGTAATGTGTGTTTTTATATAATAGAAATTGTTTTTGTAATAAAACCGAAAAGTTTGTCTGCAATTGATAAAACCCCGTTAAAACTCCGATTTTTTTGAGCTAAAATAACTTTTTTAATCCGACGCAAGAGCGCATAAACGCATATAGAGAAGACGAATATATAGAATACATTTTTAGATATGGCAAATAATCTGATACGGTTATAATACATTTAATCAACTATGGCAGGCTATTTAATCAAGAACAGTTTAATTAGATTTTTGCCTATTGAAAAAAGTTTAGACAATGATCGCGATAAAAACTACACTATTCAACTAACATAATGATCTGTCATATTTTTTGCATCTCATACTCGAATTTAACAGCCTATACCATCAAACACGTCCTTTGGGATTATGCAAATTAACTAATTAATAGTTTTACAAACCAATTACAAAACATGAAAGCAGTAAAAATAAAATAGGCTAAATTGAATTACTCGTATATGTACTCGTTAAATACATTTACATATTTGCAATTATGACTTTTCTATGAAGTACATATTTTAAAACTTTATTTACTAATTAAACGTCTATGTATTTCGAAACGATATATTATTAATTTAGCTGATTCATATAAATAATACCATATAGAAAATTTAGTAATTAAAAAAATTAGTTTGCAAATTTTATTTTTATATTTGCATGTTTACCATTTGTGCACCCCTCGTTGAATAAGAAAATTAGGGGTATGATGCATACACATCATTTCATCTTAATATGAATAACACATTTTTTTTTTACTTTAAATATAATATAAATAAACTAAGTATTCATGCGAAAAAAAACAGAAAAATCTGATGGTGTGCTAAAAATCACTTTAAATTTAAATTTTTTTTTTTATGTAAATATATTTGTATAGATGATTTGTGTGTCTATATATTTTAAGCGATGGTGTAATTTTTAATATAAATAAACTAACAAAAATGTCTTATACGCTTTTTGATGTACACAATTTTTTTTATATACTTTTTGTAATTATTGCCTTCTAGAAATGAGTTTAAAAATTGTACTAACTGATTTGAATGTGTTACTGTGAGGAAGCCTGGCAGCGAAATTAGATTTTTTATGATTTAGTTAAATTTATCGCCCTCATCTTTAAAACTTAATGTATTTATGTAATATATATATATATATATATATATATATATATATATATATATATATATATATATATATATATAATATATTATATATATATATATATATATATATATATATATATATATATATATATATATACAGCCATTCCACGCGAAACCAGACACCCAGACGGGGGCAAGGCGTGCAATTATTTTGAAATTGGAGAAGATGGTTAGTCTAGATAAAAAAAAATATGATTTGAGAAAAAACTCAGTAGGTTCAAAATACGCAGAGTTCCGTTATAATTCGTTTGTTTTTAAATCGAACGTTGACATCTTTTAATTACGTGTATCTTAAGTATTTCCTGTCAGATTTTCACGCGGAATAGCTCGTTGAAAAGACAATTCTACATACTTTAATTTGGTGTTAACGTACCATATATCCTTTGAATTTCGGTTTTAAATAGTCTTTTACTGAAAAATTGAACTACACCTTACCATTCATACTGTCGTAGTGTAATTGACCAAATATCAAAGAAACTGCCAAACAACATTTTTGAAATATCGTTGGTCTCCACTGCATCTGAAACTGAAATACCTAGTAGAGAAAATGAGATGGTGAACCAGTTAAAAGTTTATTTTGCCGAAGCCTCCGATAAAGAATTTAAAATAAAAATCCTGTCAGTTCTTCCACGATCATGGTCAGCGCGAAAAATTGTCAAGGAGTTCAACATCACAATGCATTTAGCGTTTCTCTCCAAGAGGCTTGTGGAAGAAAATCTAGCTACGCGGAAACGACTATTGCTACAAGATGATTTTATTGTTATCTGCGATTTCTCCGAGAATTACTCCTTTGTCGTCAAAGTAAGTACAATTTGCATTTTAATTTTTGTTTTTCCTTAAATTTGTTTATTTTTTATTATTACAGTTTTTGCTTTTATGTAGGCTGCTGTCCAAGGCTGGCACTGGGCCAATGCAACACATATTGCAAAACCAAAGCCTTTCAATAATTGCTTTTAGAAAGCTTGAAACACAATTACGAAGCTGTGCATCAGTTTCAGCAGGAGCGGTTTAAATTCCTGATTGAACGATTTAGCACCATACGGAAAATAATATTTTTTTCCGATGGAGCTGGCGGGCAGTACAAAAACAAAAATAATTTCTACCAACTATGTCCGTACAAGGCAAGTCATGGTTTTAACACTGAATGACATTTCTTTGCAACATCTCATGGAAAAGGTCCTTGCGATTAAATTGGAGGTGCTTTCAAACGTAATTCGACGAAAGCCAGCCTCCAGCGACAATACGCAGATCAAATAACGACAGCACGTTATTTCGATTGGGCTACAAAAAATGAATCAAAGAATACTTTTAGATTTTGTACAATCTTTTGTCATGTTTACTGAGTATGAACTTATTTCAAATAAAAACTTAAATTTTATTTTTATCTAATATTGTTCTAAAAATGTAACATTAGAGTTTATTAATAGATTGAAAGTTAAACTACAATATCATTAATTTTAAGAACTGAAAATTTTTTTTTTTTTTTTTTTTTTAAATATTTAATTGGTTAATATTTACATAAATTTTCTTAGTTAAGATTCTTAGCCTAAACTTTATAATCTATGAACTAAAAGTTTTTTTTTTTTTTTTTTTTACTTTTAACTTTTATTGCCAATTAATAATTTATACAAGTTCTTATTTATTATACTTAATCTAGTGGTACTTAACAGAAGCTTAAAAAGTTTCTTTATCTAAGTATTACTCTAATAATTTATTTACTAATCCTTAATTATTTATTTATTTATATGATATTTAATTATATGACCTTGATGGCTATGGTACATATAGATGCTGAAATGCTTATTTTTAAATAAGGGTATTTACAATAATGGAGGGGTGGGGGGGGTTGTGTATTTACAGGGGAATGATCTTTATTTTTTGATCTGACTTATATTAAATTATTTATTATACATGATATATTTTTCTATTGATTAATGTTATAAACTAGGTGTTGTATATTAGATCTTGCTGGTTTGTGGTAATGGGTTAATTGTTGATTGTTGTTGTAAAGTTGATTTGTGTCGTTGAGATGTTTAATGGTACATGGTGGATGATATTTGACTTCTTCTTCTATGATGTTTTCTGGTATGTTGGCGCTCTTTTTGATCAAATGGTTTCTGCTTCTCTCCGCACGTTCGAAGAAATTGACGCAGTTCTGTACGACGAATTTGTCAATCCTGGAGATGTCCGCTTCTTTGTAGAGAATGGTGTTGTTGACGTATTCGTAGGAATCGGCTTTGCGTTGTATGTTGGTGCATGTTCTTAGTGTTCTTCTTTCGAATTGTCTTAATTTTTCCATTTGACTTGATGATAGGTCCGACCAAGCTGGGAAACCATATGTTAGAATTGGTCTAATTAGCTGTTTGTAGCATAATAGTTTGATCCTTTTCTGCAGTGAACTTTTATAGTGTAGAACTGACTTTATTCTATTGCTTGATATTAAAGCTTTCTGGATGATTGACTTGATGTGTTTATATGGCTTAAGATCCTCTGTTAATGTTATTCCTAGATATTTGACTTGACGTGTTCTCTTCATGGTTGTGTTGTTGATTTTAATATCTATGTTCCTGCTTTTTATTTGTTGTGCCTTCGTGAGTACTTTATTCCCTTTGAATACTATTGCTTCGCATTTATTGATGTTGATTTTGATCTTCCATTTATTAAAATATTCACTAAGGGTTCCTAGATAAACGTTCAGATCTTCTTCTGCCTTCTTGATGTTCTTTTTTGATGTGTATAAGATGATATCGTCTGCGTAAACAAGAGAATTAATGGGAGATGGGAGAGGAGCTGGGGAAGGGATATCTGATGTGTAAAGTGAGTATAGGATGGGCCCTAACAGTGAACCTTGAGGGACTCCTGCTCCTATTTTGTATATCTGTGATAATGTATTGTCTACTCTTACTTCAAATTGCCGGTTTGTGAGAAAGCTATTTATGGTTCTTACAAGGTGTGGGTCAAATTTCATTTTGATCAGTTTAAAAATTACTCCTTCAGTCCAAGTCGTGTCAAATGCCTTTTCTACGTCTAGGAGGCAAGCTAACGTTGGGATTTTTTGATTTAACTTTAATGCAATGTCCGTTTTTAAAATTACGGCGGCGTGAGTAGTCGAATGAGATGCTCGAAAACCAAATTGATTAATAGGAATGAGGTTATGTTCGTCACAGTGGTCTTGAATTTTTTCTAATATAAATTTTTCGTAGATTTTACTGATGTTTGATAGGAGAGATATTTGTCTGTAACTTGATGGCAGATCAGGTGGTTTCCCGGGTTTGTGTATGGGAGCTATTATAGCCGATTTCCAGATGTCAGGAAAATAGCCTATATTGTAGCAATGATTAATGATGGCTGACAAAGTTTCAATGAAAGTAAAGGAGAATTTTTTTAACGCGTAGTTGGGAATTTTATCTTTACCTGAAGATTTTTTATTATTTCTCGAGTTTATATAAAATTTGATGTCAGCTGGTGATGCTAGTCTGTTTGTTATGTTGCTGTTTTGATGGTAGTTTTCGGTGGTTAGATCGTTTGTAAATTGTATTAATGGTATTTTGGTTGTATCTATATAATTTTCCACCTGCTTATTGATTGCGTCAGTGAACCAGTCATAACCTAAGAGCTTGTTCTGTGTATGTATATTTTCGAAGGTTTGTCCTAGTAGATTAGCCTTTTCAAGATCGTCTGTTATTTTTGAGTTGGTTACGAGATTCATCAACGTTGGAATATTGTGGTAATTTTTCCTATTTGTCAGTCGGTTAATTTCCTTAAAGGTGTTGTTAGTCAGTCTGATGCTTGATAGTTTCGTCCTCCAGTGGTTTTCATAGTGGATATTTACTAGTTGTTTTATTATAGAATTTGCATTGTTAACTTGTGATTTGATAGTTTGTGCGGCAGGGGTGTATCTATTTCTGTGTAGTTGTCGGCGAAGGGTATTTTTAAACTTGATAAATTTGATAATATTGGAGGGAAGGGGTATTTGGGTGGTGTAGTTTAGTGTTGTTAGTGGTACGTGTTTCTGTAGCGTATCTGTCAGTATTTCTTGTAGTTTCAATAATATTTCATCTATTTCTAATTTGGTAAGGACTTTATTTGTTGGTATGTATACGTCATCAATCTTTGAATTTAAGTAGTCATTTAGATTATCCCAATCGACTACACTATAATTTGGTATTTGTTTTGGAGGTTGTCTTGGTATTCTAAAGTTTAGTGAAATTTTTAGCTCAACTGCACGATGGTCGGATTCAAAATCATAGGTTTTAAGGTTTGGAAAACTATATTGGTCATGATGAACCGTTATATTATCAGATATTATAAAGATGTCTAAGTATGAGCTACAGTCAGCCTTATAGTAAGATGGTTGGTCTGTGTGCAGGAGTTTAATATTTTCTGTGAGGCTGTGGGTATTAAACCAGTTCATCAAATTATCTCCACTGGGGTTGGATGTTGTGTTACCCCAGAAAGAATGTTTTGAATTTAAATCACCTCCGAGTATGACGTGTGCGTTGGTGTGAGATTTAAGTTTCATTATTTCTGTCAGGTCTTGAGTTATTAATGCTGGGCAGTTGGTATTTGGTGTAAAATATGCAGATACTACTATAACCTCGTTTTTATTACTCGAAATTTTAATTATTGAAGTTTCAAGGGAATGGATGCTAGTGGGAGATTTTATTGTCGTATGACTAATGTCTTGTTGTATAAGAATTCCAGTACCTCCCCCTTTATTATGGAGGCGGTCTTGTCGGACAAACGTGTAGTTTTTAAATTGAATTTTATGATGAGGTTTAATTTTTGTCTCGTTTAAGAGAACGATGTGGGGTTTAACTTTGTTAAGAAAAACATCCATTTCGTGCCTTTTTTTTCGGCTAATTAGAGAATTTATATTGAGCTGTATTATTGTAAGGGTTGAGTTGTGACAAGTCATTGAATATTAGTCATTTTTGCGAAGAACTCGAATAATGCAATTTTTTTGGTTATTGGGTCCGTGATAGCGTTGTATCTAGGGCTAAAGTTATGGAATTGTCTTAGAGTTTCTGTGAAATTTAGGTCAAACATCCCACCGCATGTTTGATCCCAATTAGTTGCCTGTGTTTTAACTGGTTGTTGTTGTTTTTGGGGTTTTGGAGGATTTGGTGGAGAGGTACGGTTTGAGAGTGTGGTTGCCCCTGAATATGATAATCCTGGTTTAAAGTAGCTATTGTACATTTGAATTTTTTCTACTTTTTGTACTTCTTGTTGGTGTCTAATTTCTTCTTTTCTATTTAAAATTTCTAAGTATTTTGGACATTGACGGTAGTTGGCAGGGTGTCCAGTACTATTGCAATTGATGCAGTATGGTTCCATTTCTCTGTTTTGCTTCGCGCATTGACCTGGTCCGTGGGTTTCAGAGCATTTAACGCATCTGTAAGTCATGTTACAGTTTGATGCTGCATGTCCGTAACGTTGGCAGTTTCTACATTGTATTGTTTCTGATTTTACTAGATTTTCGAAGAATATACTCTGATGTAAAATGTATTTAATACTATTAAATTTATCAAATGAATTGGGTTTAATTTGGAGAAGCCAGATGTTTAGATCTCGGTTGTCTTTGATGGATTTTCGGGTAGTATATTTTGAAATTTTTACAATAAACTGACTTACCTGATGTTCTTCTAGAGCTGATAAGATGTCATCTTGGTCGAAACTGTTGTCAATCCCTTTTAGCAATATGGTGTGGTTTTTCATCTCCTTCGGTGTATATGTGTAGAAATTTTTATCAGCCCTCTTAATAACATCCTGAGCATCCTTGAATCCTTTCAAGTTGTTTGTATTTACGTGTGTCACATTCCGATTTATTTTTTTTAACGAATAATTATTTGATCCTAACACTTCATTTAATTTTGTAACCGTTTCTTTAATGTTTAGGTTATACGCAACAATTGGCGGATTTTTCCCTTCTTTCTGAGTGTTGATTACACTAGCACTTTTCACTTCACTATTGGTAGATTTTACTTGTTGAGGCACTTTTAATGTTTTGACTGATTCGGACGTCTTTATTGCCTCTGTTGGTGAGTCAATTTTTAGGCTTATCATGGTGGTTTCCTTTTCGGTTGGGCTATTTTGTTTCCTCTTCTTTCGATTCCTTGAAATAAATACTGTCGGGTAATCCTCGTTTTCGTCTTCCCCTTGTTGATGAATGCTTAGATCCATGTTTGAATCACTGTTGGGTTTCTCTTCATTTCCTTTTTCTAGGTGTGCAATCCTCGCTTCTAATTCCTTGTTTCTGTTTAAAATCACTTCCATGTTGTTTTTAAGCTCTGCGACGTAATTTTGCAGAGCTTGAATTTCAGTTTCATGATGCGCTGGCATGTTTATAAATTTTCTTTTCAGCTTGGACTTATAAGTTAAATTATTTTTATTTAGCTTCTTTTTTGTTTTTGTTAACATCAATGGGCTCAGCCCCTAGAACTTTTCTAGTGACCACTCCCAGCACACCGATATTTCACAACACTTTATATTTAAAAATAACTATTAACTTTACTAGTTTATCTCACTTTCAATGTCACTTGAATTTTTGTTTTATTTTGTGTATTTTTTATTCAATTTTAACTATAATATTTTAAACAATGTTTACTCTACTATTGTCAAAGGTTGAATCTGATGAATAATGAGAAC